>VYZV01009768.1:162617-193975 GCA_013401275.1 Pandion haliaetus | reverse complement strand
CCCCCCGCAGTTGTCAGTTTGGAGTTTCTCAGCTTATTTCAAAGCCAGTCATAAGGCTTTTAAATTAGCTTTATACTGATACATCAATAGGATGTTTTTACATGCTTTTAGCGCTATCTGTTTAGAGAGATGAAAGCAAAACTTAAGGCAATCTTTCTCTCTCTGCCTAAAATCAAGCTAAAGAATAAGGATTGTAAGAAAGGCCTGTGGCTCCTTAGAACATATGCTATGTCCTGTGGTATGATACCAATAACATATCATAAATGCCATGGTATGAAATAGCAAATACAACTGCTCTAGGACAAAACCCAGCAAAGCCAATGTGGCAGCACCACCACCCTCACCGCGGGAACCTCTGTGGGACTGGTGCTGTCCTACCCTGCCACCAGTTGTGCCTTGTCCCTCCATATATGTACATTTTTATATCTTTTCATCAATTAGATACTGAAGATATGTAACTGTCAAAACAGGGGCTGCTAATAAGTCATTCCTTCAAGGAAAGACTGTGTGAGAAGCACAGGATCCAACTGTGTGTGATCTGCAAAGCTTTAGAAGTGTTGGGCTGTCTCTAGTGCAGGTGAGAAGCACATGTGGCTCCATCTGTGAGTCTGATGCAAATGGTGCCTTGGAGCATGGCACCTATGCAATTAACTTGCTCATATAGAACAAGTCTCACATATCCTGAGAGCCATCATCTCCATATCATGTGTCTGGTGTATCTAGCACAACCAGGACACAGACCATGGCATGAGGGTGAGGAGGTCACTTGTGCATGGCTGGGTGTTTAGGCGTGGGAAATTGCAGTCCTGGCTTTTTTTTTTTTTTTTTTGCAGAAGTAAATGGGTAGTAGAGATGCAGACAATGCTAAAACCAGGGCTTATGAGTGTTAAGCTGAATATAAAGTGACTTGATCGTGGCAAGCACATAAGAGGGTTCAGTAAATGTTTATATTGATTAAACTATTAACAAGAATAGCAAATCCCATTACACTAATCATTATTATATTGCTTTCCTGCCCTCTCCTCACTCTTTCTCCTCCCCCGAATGTTTTTCCTAGAATACGGTAAACACATATAGGAAAATTTCTCACCTCAGGGGCCCTGGCTGTCTGAAATACCTCCCAGGTGTTCACTGTGGAGGTGAATAGTACCTGCACCACTGGGCTCTGGCTTCAGTGGAGCTGTCTGTGTGTCTAACCTCTGCTCAGGAGAGGAAAGTCTGGAGAAAAGTGCCCCAAAAAATTGAGACAGACTGCTAGTAAGAGAATGACAATGCTGAGGAGTGTTTAACCCAGGGGGATTCTGTCCCAGTATCTTTTGACAGGCATACAGACATCCAGGAAGGAATAGTATCAGCTTGTAGATTCATTATTAACGTATTTTCGAATGGTGAAAGGATGTATTTGTGTAACCGGCTCCCCTCTGTTTATCCATCACCACTAATGTTTTGGTTCTGATGGGAAATAATTCTACAGTGTTGCCCAAGCAAAACTGTTATATTTGAAGTCCAATTCTGTGCTTTCTTAAAAAGCTTAAAAAAAAAAGGAAGTATTGCATTTGGGGTCAGGGAGAAAGAACAGGTCTTGGGTGATCAGTTATTTCTGTTCTGAGTTGTAGGGCAAAGGGCTTGATGCTAAAGTTTGTGTTCTTTAAATAGACTTATAGCCCAATTACTTGGGTTTTTTTTAGTGGCTCAAAGTGATCTATTGAATAACACTTGTTGGAATTGGTTTTTTTCTGAAAATTTTAATCAAAACTTGGAATATTTTCAGGGATTTCTGAAAATCTCTAATTTTAATGGCAGTGTGGGGGGGAGGGGAGAGGGATGTGTGTGTTGATGCTGGCAAAATCTTTTGGCTAGGTTTGTAGGCTTTAAGAGCAAATTAATTTTTTTTCATGTTATACATTAGTGATGAAACATCCAAGACTATTTAAGGAATTCAAATCCCTCATTCCCACTCAAATTAAAAGCAGCTGGGCATTCAGTTCCCTTAGTCAGCTTCAGCAGTCTATAACTTCAGTGTTAGTTTGATATAGCTGATTTGTGTTAAACACACTTTTAAGTGCAGTTACATTATAATTTATCTCATGGTGGTATTGCCTCACAGTCATAATTTTATGCTTGTACGCAGTAGTTCTCTGTGTCCCAATGGACCAGAAAGCTTTATAAACAAATGTAGGCCATCCCCAAGTCCTCAGGCAAGCGAAACTTCCACTGAAGTCTTCAGGAGCTTTGCTCACATAATGTCTCTAATTCAGACCATGAATACTACTGTGTATACAAGCAGGCATCATCCTTTGAGAGAAGGTCACTTTGGGGGAAAAGCAATAGCCATGTAGCAGCCCACACGTGTCCCCCGCAGTAGTTTGGAGGAGAAAATAATGGTTATCAACTGAAATTGCACAAGGTTATGTGCACAGAATGGGATTATGCTCTGAGGGATTTGACAACTCTGGCTCAAAACAGGGTTCTGGCTAAAGGAAACCTTTCCTGGGACATTCTGCAGAATATCTGGGTTTGGCATTATGCATATAACTGGTTACTTGCCAAATACGTAAAGACTAAAACCCCAAGCTTTTCATTCAGGAATTTTCTGCTTCAGCATGTTCTCTCCCCATGCTTTGATGTTCTGGAATTAAAATATTTTTTTTCAGTCTGGCTTGATATTAAGCTGGCTTAATGTTTTATAGAAGCTGTTTTGAAAGCTTTCCTTTTCCTTTCTGGATCTAGCTCCCTCGGTGGGTGACATCTCTTATCATCAGTCGGACAGTTCTGGGTTGTGGCTTTAGATAATGAAAACCAAGCTCTAGCTTTCTTCTTCCCAGCAGAGTTCTTCCTTTATTTCCTTTCACCTCAAATGTTTTTCCTCTGTATGTGCATATCCCTCTGTGTACAGTACAGCATTGTACTGTACAACCCAAAATTTCAGTGTCTTGGTGTTCTTTTCCTTACAGATTGGACTTGCGAGGGAGTTGGAGAACTGTCTCATGGTTCAGGGGTTTTTCATTGTCCTGCAATTAAAGTCACCACTCAAGCCTCTCCTGCCAGGAGTTTGTCACTTCTGATCCCAGCTATGCTCCTTCCTGTAGCATTTTTTCATTGTGGCATGCCAGTATTAATGTGTAGCACTCCATTAATTTCCTTCCTGGCTGAAAGACATTGGGAGCATTTTAGCTCTTCAGTGCTGTTCAGTCATTTCAACCGACTTCATTCATACTGCCATTTTACTGCATTCCCTCCCTCATCACACCTGCACTGTATCACTGCTGCTACAGCAGCCACTGGTGAACACATTGCAGTGGGGAGAACAGACTATATCCACCTACATGTTCAATATAGCATCTCCAGCATGCTTTATGGCCCTGATCCAAAACTCAGAAAGGTCAAAGCAAAGATGTTACTGAGAACCAGACACTTGAAGGTAGTGTTAGATGGAGAGCCAGGGACTCTCTCCCCTTTAGCAAGAAAAGATTAGACCAACCAGTGGGGACACCTTGATCCATCTCATTTGCTGTATTTCTCCCCCCCCCCCCCCCCNCCCCCCCCTCCCCTAAAGCCTGGATCAATGAATCACAGCAGGCTCTGGGTGCTTTGTCTTGAGCATGGATGTTGGGGAATTTGCTATTTCAGTTGTTCTCCTAGCCATGTGCTCCAGTAGATGAAATTCAAGAGCCATCGCAGCCTGCCATAGCGAAAATACGAGAATGGGGGAGAGATGATCCAGCAATGAACAAGCTACAGGATATTTTTGGTTTTGCCCTTTAAAAGCAACTACCGTGCCTCTTTAAATTCCAGCGAGATGCCAGAGAGCAGCTAACACTCTGCCTCAGTGTTGGAGACTGAGCTTGCTGTTCTTGTATTTGCTACCAATCTAAATGTGCTGCAGCTCTGGCTGCAGAGCTCAGAGGAATATTTACTGACATAGCAGCAGGCTCTAAAGCACCGCCTGTGCCTCCTTGCTGGTGGAGCCTGTCCCTTTGCTCTCCCAGTGATTTTGGAGGCAGTACTTGCAGTGCAGAACTGAGCTCTGGGTAAACACCCAGCACCAAAGCCAATGACAGACCTTGCAAAAGGTTTTATGTCAGTATTTATGTTAGTTATTTAATGCACATTTGGTTCACGTCACTTGATCTGACATGAGATCTGTATATGTGTGAACATGCACCACTCTTGACAGCTGTGGGTTTACAGCTGACTAGGATAGTATAGGACAGCATTTGCCAGTTAAGCCAAATTTTGCTTGTGCTCCTTTGTCTTTGTCCCTCAGGTGGCTGGTTGCATATGGCTGTGCCCCGGGCTGGACTCCTTGGGGCCAGATTGGTGCAGAAAAGCAGCATCCTTCAGGTGTCAGAGTGCTGGAGGGGGCAGGAGGCTGCTCTGGGGCTGCTTTCCTGGCCTTCCCCAGCCCTCTTCGTACCAGTTGGGTCACCTTTCCTTGTCCCAGCAGAGGCAAGAGCTGCTGTTGCAGGAGACGATGGTTAGCTCTGTCAGGTGCATGTAACTAAGCTGTGAGTGTGCTGTTTCACCACTTCAGTTTTTGGACTTCAGCAGAGGAACAAGGAGCTGCAGGCTTCTCTTCTTCAGGAAAGTCAGGGCAGAGTTCAGTGGGCAAAAGAGGACTGCAACACAGAGGGCTGCAAACAGAAAAGTGCCTCTGTTTCAACCACTGATTCAATAGCAAAAGAGAACGTTAATCTGTCAAAAAAAAAAAAAAAAAAAGCACCTTCAGCACAGCCTTTATGGGCTTTGGATTCCCAGAGCAAACAACCCAGAGGCGCCACTTCCCCCATCCCACTCCTACACCAGCGCCCTTTGCACAAAGGCTGTGGGGACAGCAGGAGGAGGGCTCAGGTGGGGAAGGGGCCCGTTCACAAGCCAAGATCCCTCCATACTGTGCAAGTGAGCACTGTACCCCTCAAATGTGAACTAAGTAATGGTAGTCAGCAGTGGGTGGTTAGCAGGGTGGCCACGAACTCTGGATCCCCACCAGTGCTGGCCGTCCGGGATCTGGAGCAGGGGCTTGTGGAGAGTAACGGTAGAGCTGGTGATGCAGGGAGTTAGGTAGCAGATTTCTGGGTTATTTACCCATCTACTTTTGTGATATACTCCACATCTAATATATATCACCTGGGAAAGGAGAAGGTGGTACCTCCTTTTTCTGCTGTTCCTTGAAGGAGAGCTTAGCTGCCTGCTCTTACAGGTTGGGTTTGTTTGTGGGGTTTTTTTGTTGTTTTTTTTTTTTTTTGTCATTCTTCTCTCTACTAAGAAAGGAAAGTGCACTGGGACTCTGCAGCCAGAGTCATGACGTCCCTGGGGCCAGAGTCTGCTTCCCATGTCAAGGCTCTTACATGCCTGAGAAACACCTTCAAATGGTGACAAGTTTTGCAGAGGAGATTTAGCATGCAACTAAATAATATTGTTTGTAAGGTAAACAAATTTATAATGTAAATAAGTAGATATAAATGAACATCACATGTACATAAATAGATTAGAGTCACACTTTAATTATCAGGTTATTTCTAATCAGGAAGTCTTCCTTCCTATAAACAGCTAGCCCTGACAACAAACCTCTTTCAGTGAATGCTAAGTAAGCAGTAGCTTCTGTGTGAAGAGCTAACCAGGGAGAGAATTTCTGCCATCTGACAAAGGCTCAGTGCTGCCAGCTACTGAATTGTATTTTGTTGATGGGAGCTGTGGGGTTTTATTTTTTTCCATGCCAGGAGAAGGGAGCTCACATGGTTGCTGGGACAGTGGGGACTTTGCAGAGCTGATTCTGCACATGTTGGCTCTATACTACCCACGTAGTCTTAATTACAAGCCCAGCCTGGGAGAGCCAGAGTTTTCCAGAATATTAGCTAACACCTTTGAACATGTGTTTTAAGCTGTCAATAGCAAACCTGGTGAGGAGTGGCCACAAATGATGACTTGGTTTTTGAAGTTTTGAAAACCGTGTGAAGGTAAAAAACTTGCTGGCCAAAACATTTTAAAGATGTTTTCCCCCTCATCTAGGCATTGTCAGAGAAATGCTATATGTTCAATTGTACTTGACTGCTACAAGTGGTTCCTACCTGGAGCCTTGAAAACCTTCCATTTGTAAGAGGTTTTTCTCCCGGGTAACCTGCATGTGTCTGGTTCCTCCTCTTCCCACATCAGGATTGATGGCTTCTTCATCAGCCCATACATGCCTGCCAAATTAACAGGGTATGAGCTAAGTTAATTTGTACAGCTCATTCTTGAATTACATCATGATGTTTCTCCAAAGACATTACAGGTACAGTTGAAATATTGCCACTTGAAAATAATTCTGATTAAAAACCTGAACGTAATGAGGTCTATAGCAGCCATCCACACTGGCGAGGAGGGAGGCCGTGGTTTGCAAGACTTACAGTATTAGAAGTAGAGCTGGTTGAAAGACTGTGATTCCTCCCTGTGCCCACTGAAATTTGTTATTAATATTGCATTGGAATTTCAAATATTTTTTTAATCAGTTGCTTGAAGTTATTTTTATGAAGGATTTAGAAATGTTTCCATCAGTTATATGAAGAGGCTGTGCAGAATGAATAGGAGAAAGCCCTGCTGTATGAACAACTTAATGCGCTTCAACGGGCCCAGCAACATGCCGTGAAGTCAGATTATTTGTTGAAGGTCAAATCAATTTTATCATCAGGCAAACATTACCAAATTACTTTTCTTAGAAGCAAAGCAAGCAAAGTGTTTTTCCAAGAAGTACTCTTGAGGAAAAATCAAATGGCATTTACTAGAAACCATCACTTGCTGGGACTTGTTCTCTTTAAGGCACTTATTCACTTTGTAACGGTAAGCCATTGCATCTGAATATCATACAGGGACAAATTCAGGTTTAAAAGTTTTCTGCTCTGTAGGGCAAGTGAATCAGACTGGGGCCTGTTTCTCTGTGGTGTAGTGAATAATCTTTGAGAGGGGATGTTTATCTGTTTGTTTGCTTACCTAGCTTCAAAACAGGGTGCCAAAGGGCTCTGACCCATAAAAATGCAGTGCCTACTGAAGGGACCATATTTCCTTCAAACCTGGTGGCTGCTCCAAGTTGTCTCCAGACAGTGCATGTGAGGGAGAGGGGAAAGGGTGGCTGCTGGTTGAGGAGATGGTGACTTCCTGCTCAAGGAAAGAAGAGACCTGCCTTGCTTTACGGAAAGAGAGATGGAATACGGTATTAAGGAAAGTCTCTCCTTAGTATTGTAGCAAGAGCCCAAGGAAAGCTCTGGATGAATTTTTCTGGCCAAGAATTGTCCTTCTCTGTGCTATGTTTGCTGAAAGCTGTAAAGATGTCTGAAAGCTGTAACAAAAGGCACCATGGGTGGTGCTTGGCTCCTGTTAAATGTCTGTTCATACATGTAATGCTGGCCCAGAGAAAAGTGGCTTGATCTGAACCTCTGATTCACATCTATCCTCGACCCAACTGTCTGTCCCATGGTTTAACTCCTTATGTCATTTGTGTATATCAGATATTTCTCCTATATCTCATTTGTCATATCTGATTAATAAAGTGCAGTGCCAGATGTATTGTAATTATGCTTGGGCTAAACGTGGTCTGTGGCACGTCCCTATGGGAGTGAGCAGAAAGACTCACCTTGTCCCCAGTCCTCTCTGTTTCAGCGCTTTGCCTCTCTGCTTCTCAGGAAACAGTGAAAGGACTTAGTCTTCTTTTACCTGCTCCCATGTTTTAGTTGCAGAGTTGATGCATTGCCTTGTTTTGCATCAGACAGCATGAATCCACGATTGACACAGGCAGACGTGACCTGTGCCCTGGAGCTGGTGGCATGAATAAAAAAATCTGCTAGAGAGGTCTAAAGAGAGATGCAGAGAACAAATGGATGACGGTAGCATTCCTCTTGCCACCTCTCTTTCCAGCATCCAAACACTTGGGCGCCTTGCTTCTGTTGTATTGTAGACTTTTTTTTTTTTAAAGGCTGTAATTTATTCTCCTATTTCTGCCTGTATTTTTATTTCCTTGACCTTATATAAATAACACTGAAGTCTGCTGTTCTTGAATGGATGGATAAGAATGGCACAGTGCCTCCTTTTACAGTCTGCTACCTGGTGAATTAGTCAACACTGTATGTACGGTTATTGGAACTGCTCAGGAATTTTCCATCAGTGTGTTTACTCATTGGAAAATGTGGTCTCCATAAACTGAAAGTAGGATGGATATTTGAAACCCTGAGGACTAAAAACTTTCCTAATTCTGTGCGAGTCTCCAGTAGCAAGAAAAGACAGAAAATGCATTTTAAATATATGTAAATATGAAACTGCAAAGGTGGCCAGAGGGAAGGAGTGGAAGGCAAGTAACCTGAAAGGAGTTTTAGCTTTATATTGATAACAGATCAATTAATTGAATGATGACCACTCAAAATGGGAGTGGGGAAAACAAGGCTTTAATGGAGGGCAGGCACATGGGCTTTCACAGTAAAAGGGCAGTTCAAATACAAAACAGATTTGCAGGAGCTAGAAAAATCAAAACTTTCTGGGCTACTATAATTTGGCACAGCTTTAAGGCTTAAGTGGACTTGTGCAGCGTGTATGTTGTGTTTCCACCTTTAGGACAAGGCAGAATGGAACTTAAACAAGAATGCTGAGACCTATAGGGAAAAGCCTATGGGAAAATGGGGAAAGCAGTTAGGTGTAGCACCAGTTAGACATACAGGCATAAATGTCTGGTTTAACCACTGGGAACGGTTCTCTGATGACAAACATTTTATGGGAAGAAATACAATTACTACTCATTCTTGAAAATAACTATTTGTTATTCATCAGTCTGCTGTTTTAAAAAGTTAACTTCCTGTAGTCTGGGGTTAGAAATGAATGCTACCTGGCACAGCTATTTGGCAGGATAATTTCATATCGGACAACTCATAAGTTTTAAACTTTTGACCAAACCAGAGCAGTGAATACTTAATAAACATAGTTGCAGAAACTAGGGAAAACCACCCAAGAACAGAAGGAAGGCTCTAGTTTTTGGACAATATCTTCATAATAAATCATTTGACTAACTATAACAAAGCATCAGGTCTAACAGGTTTTCACCATGTGCATTTATAATTCAGTAGACCTGAAAAACAGATTGATTTTTAAACCTCTGGTGGCAGACTGTTGCCTAGTCTAAACTGGTGCAATTTTTTTTGGAAGACAGTATTACTAAATCAACCTACCATGGCGTGAAATTCATCTCTGTACTGGGATTTTTTAAGAGCTTTGGTACCACAGGCTGTACCTGCTGGACATTTCCTCCCAGAGCCTCCCCAGAGAACCAGCAGAACAATTTAGTGCCAAAGTTCCTGGGGCTGAGCTGACCTTGGGCCCGGCCAAGTCCTCTGTCCTGCAGCAAGGAGAACTCTGTAGAAGAGTTTGTTCCTGCTCACCTTTTCCTACTGAAAATGCCACAGTAATTGTTCTGTGTTACCTGGGAGTTTGCAGCATAATATGTGTTGGGAAAACAGTTTGTCAGTTGGATGGGAAATTTCAGGAGAGTAGATTTAAAATAAATAAATAATCTACTCGGAAGTTCTGTAATAAAATAGATAATTTATTTATATGTATCAAAGAAGTATTTAATAATCATATATAGAAGTATTCCATTTTTATGCATGTTCAGTCTTACTACATAATTTAAATTAAGTTTTAAGCATATGTCTTAGAACTGTTCAGAAGATTCTGTCTCCAAACACTGTACCATGGGAAGCCAGAGTTGCAGAAACCTCTTCTTTTACTTAGTTCCCTTTCCCTGTCAAAACTATCTTCTGGAAAATTTTCCTGAAGGCTTGAGGTGAGGGGTGACAAACTGCATTATTTTGAAGGGACAAATAGATCTGTAGAACTCTTCAAACTCTACTCTTAGTATTTTTCAAAAATATTTGTCTGGTTGGAAGCTGTCCAACTCTGGTTACTGGAAAACAATGTTTCTAAATGGGTACAAAGTTAAGCTCTTGTTTGGGACATTTTTAAATTACTGTAAAGGTTGGATTACATCTGTGAATATTTCCAGTGATTTGCAGAATCAGAGGTTAGTTTATCCTCATGCATGAGTGATAAATAAATAGTTTCCCAGATACTTTTGTTTTCAGTTTACCTTGCACCTCTAATGCTACCACTGCGATTACATGAAAATGTGTTGATTGTTTGTTTCAAGAATGCCATGTCATAAATACAGGTATCTTTCTGGTGATGCCTCAGAATACTCTTCAGTCTTGTGTGGTTTAATGATTGAGGAACCTTGGAAATGAAACTTGTCTGGGGTTTGCTTTAAGATAAACTTGCACCATGGGAGTAAAATGCATATGAGCTAAGTGGGGGCAGTGTGAGGAGGGTATTGCTTTAGGATGCCAAAGAAGGCTTCTGGCAGAATTTAGGAGCCAGTATAACATAAGTATCCAACTACCTGGGCCTTGTTTGGTTTCTTTTTGAGAAATGATCCATTTCTGTTCATGTTGCCTGCAACCATAAGATTTGGAAGAAAGCTAAAAAAGGTCATGGCAGCATATGGCTCTTTCATCTCCTTCTCTTTCCATAATATTATATGCATGGCTGGTATTAGTGGTGAGCATGGCAACATGTTCTGAATACATGCAAATAAAATAACCCACTTTTTAATATATGGCAGACCAATATGCATTTTTAATTATTGCTTAAAGATCTTGGTTTGCAAACAGAAATCCTCCAGCCACCGACAAACAGATAAACAAAGTGCTGATGTGCGCAGCAGGGCTCATGGGTGCCTGCTGCCTTTCACAGCAAACCGAACTTGCTGTTCACAGCTCAGCTCCCGCTTTCCCTGCCCACATATTTCTGCATGGCTGGCTGCCTGGTTTGTTCTTTTGAAATCTTGATGAAGTTCTCCGGCCTATAAAATACGGGTCAGGCTAGCTGACCAGACTGATCCCTGCCAGGATCAAAAACCATGATCGCACAGAGTCCTGAGGACTCTGCACAGGGTCTGAAGTGCCAGCCCCTTCCAGCACACAGCCTTCCTGCTCGGTCCAGCAGCAGCAGGCAAGAGCGTCAGCAGTAGCAATGTGATGTGGGGGATGGAGGTTTTGAACCCGAACAGGCTCTGCCTACTGGCGATGAGCAAGGGACGGGGATGGAGGAGAAGTGTTGCTGCAGCTTTTCTGGATTGTGTAACTCTTTGATCATGTTTTTTTATGTGTATGTCCAGGGTGTTTGGCTCTTGGCAGAGAAGTTGTCTGTTGAAACAAGAAATTACAAAAGCGCTTCAGGGAAGTGAAAGCTGGCCTCCCATAAAATGTCTGGAGGTGTTGATGCATAGCTTCTTTTGGAAAAAGAAAAAAGCACATCGACTATAGATGATGCATAGATACTTATTTTAAAAAAGAAGCTTTGAATGGGAAGCTTCCCTTCATCCTAAAACAAATAACTCCTCCCAACCTATAGTTTAAGAATGAGATCGGTTTTCTCTGTCTGGGTTGTTTCATAGCCCTGACGGGTGCTGTATCAAAGTACTTGTCTAGTTTTGATAAATCCCCAAGAGATAGGAAGGCAATATAGTTGCAAGCCAGTTTTTCAAAGACTTCTGGATAACACATATTAAAGGCGCAAAAGCATAGCTACAAAAATTAATCATTTGACTCATAACTCCAAGTATGGTCATTTACAGTCTGGAAAATGGCCTGATTTATTCAAGGTAGCCTGCAGTTGTTGTAGCTGAGTGAAGTTAAATAATGCAGTACTCTTTAAAATTGCATGACTATATGATTGCGTTTGCTTTATTCATTCATAATTCCTACTCCCTTGTAGTTTATTGCAGTCAATGATTATCGTATCTGTTTAATCCATCTCTGAAGTGAGTGGGAATGGCAGATTGTTGTGACTCTTCCTTGCTCATGCCACGCACTAAGCTATGCTATTGCAAAGGAAAGCTGAACTTCCCCTCTGTTGTGAGTTTAGGAATGACTGTATGGCTGAGTCTTTTATCTTAAGATAAGTGTAGCATGGAAAAGTGAGTGAGGAAGGGTTACATTCTAATAAAATAATTTGATTGACCGCATTGACATCCTTAGGAAGGAAAAGAATTTCTATGGTGCGTCCACCGCACAAGGGAGCGGTTCAAATGTCTCTGTCTCCTGTTCAGGCCCACCATAGGGTCTTGCTTTCTTGCTCTCTGCCACAACAGTGCCTCCATGGACTAAACTGTATGACTGACCAAAGTAGGTGGATGCTGAAGGAGAGGTGCAAGGCAAGTGTCTGTACCAGGAGAGCATCCACCACTGCTACCTACTGCAGAACAGAACTGAAAAAACAGCTTGACCTTTAGAAGAGGTGGAGGCTGTCCAAGAAGCCATGGGACTGCTAGAAACCTTGATATTTCATCACTCTATAGTCCTGCCAGCACCTCAGTACATAGCCTTGAGCAAGCGACTGCAGCTGTGGACACCCTTCCTTGCCCAGGATTAGCTATGCTTGCCACTGCTGGTGTTACTGTCCTCATAGCTCTGCTCAAAGAAGAGATTGCGTGAGTGTCCCATGAAGTATAGAAGAAAGTAATCAGCTGGATTAACTAAACCTACGTATTTAAATTGATCAAACGATCCAGGTGCTCTTGCCTGGACTAACTTAGGAAGAGGTTATGAGAGCCACTCTGCCAGCAGCATCATGGGGATGAGAACAGATGGCCAAGAATGACAGTCCTTTAACAACCAGTGGTCTAGCTGTCTGCACAGGGGGCTTTCTCCAGGCCTTTTGGAGTCCTCGGAACAAGGTTTGGAAACAAGCACTTCCCGCTGGTCTGAAACACCGTGGTGAAGTGCAGGGTGAGAGAGTCTTTTGGATACGGAACCTAAGATTATTTAGGAATTAAGTTTATTAATTTGTATGGGTTACTTCTCTGCTTGTGAAAAATGTATTGTCCTTCCTATTTAACAGATAGGGATGGAGGGAAGCTGATAAAGTACGAAAGAATCCGGCAGTGGTCATGTCTTAGCTGAGATTCGGGTACAAGGAATGAAATCCTGACCCTGTGAAAATCAGCAGGACTCTTGCAAGCAACTTCAGCATAGCAGAGATCTGAATGAACAGGGGGAAGCTGTGCCGTGCAGCCAGAGGCACTGCTCACATCGAGCATTATCTCCCCTGCAGAAACCTGAGGCATTACAGAGGAATGGAAGAAAAACAAGGAAGGAGAAAGTAGGTGGAAACAACTGGGATGTGTGATGGTTGGTAGCACAGTGTGAAATACTGTGAGGAGTGGGAGAGAAAGAGTGGAGAAGAGTGTGACAGTGTAGTGGGAAACCAACTTTGGTCCCTGGAGTAAGGGTAGGAAGGAAGGGTGGCAGGTCCCCCGAGTGCTCTGCCGTGGTGGCTGCTCTAGGCACTTCAGTGGGTGATCTACAGACTCAGAGATGTTATAATGTTTGGCAGAGCTCAGCCTGGAGTGCAGAAAGACCTGAGGGACATTAAAGACTCCAAAAGGAGAAGACAGGATCTCTCAAGACACTGGAAGTGTTTTGAGTGCAGCTAAAGCAAAACCACAGTTCGAATAATCTCTAAACCATGAGAAAGGCTGAGACTAGATGTGAAACAGTGGTTTCTCCATTCTGTCTTGTCCTGGCAGTTTAATTCAGGGAGCTGAACTCTGTGTAGGCCAGCAGGACAGGGTCACTTGACAGCTTTGTGGGGCTTGCTCTTCTTGGCAAAGCCAGAGGCAGCCAGTCTTTGGGCATGGCACAGTAAATACTGATTTCACTTAGCCCCATGTCTGTTGCGCTTGTGTGTGTGATTTGGTGAACCCCAAGGTACCGTAGCCACAGAGGCTACAGCAATTAATCAGACCAGTGCTCTGATTGTCTGAACTCTTCTTGAGTCGGGTCAGGTTGCCGTCTGTTGGCTCTTGCCCATCTCCACATTTTTTTCCTCCTTGCCCTACCCCAGCCTCCCTGCAGTCAATCCTGAAAATCATGAAGCAATTGCCAGCATTTCCAGGCAACGTGCCCAAAGAGCAGCACGGTGCAGCAATTTCTCAAGCAGCTCGATCCCAGAGCACTTGGACAGGATGCCAAGAGCTCTTGCAGTACAAGCTCTTGATAGTACAAGCTCAGCTACTGGAGGTGAGCAATCAAGACTCCTCTCCCCTTTTTCCCTCTATCGCTTTGACCTTCTGGTCACAAAGAAAGTTTAAACATCTGATCCAAAGGCACCAAAAGCTAAAAGCCAGAAGAACCGAAGACTTTTCATGAACCAAGTTAAGCTATCACAACACATACTATGAATTTGGAAGGGAGCTGACTTGCATTTCTCTGTATCTTTGTGTTACAATCTCTTTAGACCTAATAGCACCTTATTCATTTGTACTGCCATAAAATAAAGGCGTTAGCCTACCTGAAAATGTGGGTCTCTGGGCATGTACTAGAATAAAAACCAGATTATTTTAGTTGTCATAAGTCTTTAAATTCTAGAAGGAATGGTGACTAGAGGGTTCTGTCTCCATTGTGTTACTCTGAAGGGCATTTAGGATGCATTTCAAAAGCTGTGTTTATATCAAACGAGTATCTTTTTACTTACACTTACAAAGATATAATGGTAAAAATTTCCTATGGGGACAAGTTATTAAAAAAAGAATCATAAAAACTAGTACACAAGTCCCTTTCTTTGGAAACCAAAAATTGCATACACATGAAATGCATAAGAAAAGTCTTTAAATGGAGAAAGTTGTAATGGTTCTGCCCTATCTTGTCCCTATAGCACAAACTCTCTTTTCCTCTCCTTGTCCAGATCCTGCTGACCAAACTGCCTGTTGCATGTGGGGACTTACCAATGTAGTCTTTTGATTTGGTTTAAATTGTTTTATTATCAGTCAGCTGATGGTGGCTGTTCATGTTCACCCAACCCATGCCAAAAATATTACAGCAAATCTTGCAGAATAAATACCAGCACTCACTCGAAACTGTTAACAAAGAAATCCAAGAAAACTGTAAGGTTTCTTCCCCACACGCCCTCCCCCACCCCCCGACACAGTGCTTTGATCTCCCATGCAATTGGGTCAGTGCTTGGGAAATACATTTTAACATCCCCATCTGTGATGTGAATACTATGCAGGATATCACTGGGCCAGATCCTCATTTAATTAAAACAGCATGGGCCCACAGAAATCAGCAGCTCCCACGGAGCATTACTGGTTAAGAAAGTTTCTGTTGTTCGTTTCCAGAGCAGGACTATGCTAGTACATAGCTTTGTGAGAGTTTAGGCCTTGTCCATGCAGGCAAGTTTTACCAGAATAATTTTACTAGTGTAAATTAGTCTAAATGCTCATGCAGGCAGCTGAGTGTTTGGTCTGAAATCCTCTGTTGGTGTGCAGGGCACCCATTCCTGGAGCCTGCAGGTGGCTAGTGAATGGGGGGGAGGTATCCTGGGCCATGCAGAGTCGCACAGGATCTAACTGCACGCACTTCTGGTCTGCTGGATGCTTCTGAGGAGAAAAGCAATTGCGAGAGAACCTGTGCAGCTGTGTCCTGAACAGCTGCAGCTAGCAGCAGGTATTGGCTAAGGTTCCCTACCACCTCTTTGAAGGGTGTCTGCAGTAGGGGAGGCTTTGTGGTGCATGCTCTGACTTCCAAACTGTCCTTCCTCTACAGAGTCTGGGAGCACAAAGAAGACTTTCAGTGCTGGGCAGCAATGTGAAGGGTCTCATTATTTGTCATGGTGAGATGTGGACGCTCAGAGATCTCGGCTCAGTGTGAGTAAGCAGAGAGGCTGCCCTAGGGAGACCTCAAAGGGAGCCTCAGAGATACAACAGAGAGAAGAGCAAGGAGGAGAGGGATGGAGACACTGGAGAAGGAAGGAGGCAGTGTGGGGAAGCAGTGGGAGAGCTTCACTGCTCAAATGTGCCTTAGGTAGGCTCACAGTGGAGGAGAGGGTCGGCCTCTTCCCTTGTAACCCTGTAGTCCTGCAGGCAGCAAGGTTACAGCCCTGATGCCTGAGGCTGAATTTTCTTGTCACTCCTAAAAGGTGTAAAACTATGGCTGCAAGGACAGAGACTCCTGGATAGCAGAGCTAATTCAGCTAGGGTGTAAGCCAGCCTGTCGATTGGCACCCTTCATCTGGCACCTAGAAAGAACTGGGCAGATTCCTCAGCAGAAGTGCTTACAGCCACCCCCTCAGTAGGACACTTGCCTTGTGCTGTCCCAGGTGAGCTCTGCAGGTTGCTCTCAGTCCCATATCCCCACAGAAATGATGGCGGTGAGGTTCAGCGAGACAGTCCCAGCCTGCCAGCCAAAGCTCTGATCTGACTGTTTCTTATGAATGCCACAGCAGGCAAGAAGCCAAGATGGACCTCAGGTTTTTTAATCCAGAAGAGGTTAAAAATCAGATACATTCCTTCATCTTGGGTCACTCTCTGAGTCTCTGCTCCCCCTTTTTCGCCCCTGAGTTTTCTCCCAGGGTGAGTCCAGCCCTCTGTGCCTTGGTGGGACCTTCTCCTCCTCATTCCTTGGTCTATCTTGCCTTCCTCCAGGGACTGGGGTCTACTGGGGCCTTTCACAGCCACTAGAGCAGGCTCTTTCCCCTGGAAAAAGCAAAATTTTTGTTTTGCACAGCAAAATGCAATGCAGTTAGTGTCATAACCCATTTCCTAAAGTATTCTTGCCTCCCTCGTTTGCTGATGAACTACAATGATCTCACAATCTTGTGCATTTTGATTTCTACTGTAGGCACAATCCACAAGTTTGCCCTAAAAATTACCTTTCAGGGATAAGTGGCTTTCTATGAAGGTTTTCATTGTCTTCTGATACTCATCTTCAGTCATGTGGAGCTGGGCTGCCTCCATGCTAGAAGAGCACTCTTCTTCTGTAGCTGTCTCCTTCTCTTGAGGAGGCCAGTGTGCAGCAGACACCCTGAAACCTGCTTTATCCAGGTTCCTTGCAAACATCCTCCCAATGGAGCTGTTGGACACAAGTATTACAATTGCTCTCCCTTTCACATCAGTGTTCCTCTCCACAATGCCGAAGGAGAAGATGATAATGAAGCAGGTCAAAAATGCAATGGAAATGCATACAAAGGCATAAAAGAGGCAGGAAAGGGTCATCGCAAGTAATAAGTCTATGGCTAGCAAGAAGAAATGCTGCAAGAGGAATATCATCGTTAGAAGGATTAGCCGCCGCCTCGCTCGCAAGCGAGCTGAGAAATCTGCTAGGAGTCACCGTGTGCAACCATGCTGTTATAAAGCCAGGCAGTGTTGCGAAACGTGCGGAGGCAAGTCAAAACCCTGTGGGGAGGATGAATCATTTTCTGGGATAGAGCAACAACGGAGATTTTCAAAGCATGTACGTTTTCAGGAGAGCAGTGCTGTGTTTGTCTTGGCTTTGCTGTGCACTTGGATGCTCTGCGAGGTCGAAGTGTAAGGATTTGTTTTGTAAGGGCATTTCATCATGTGTCATCTTTAGGGACAGTGATGCATATAGGTTATTTTGAAGCAGCCATTTTTACGGGATTTCTTCAAGTAGTGTGTGTGTGTGGCATTGGGAAGCCACCGAGTAGAAATAATCCCCATATCTGGTTGGCATGCTATGACTTAAATTTACTATTCTAGCTACTGCTGTAAAGCAGGCAGATTTGGTAAGTCTGGGAAAGGACCCAAGCGGGCACAGAACTGGAAACGCTGCCCCACACAACCAGCTCTTGTTCTGCTGTAAAACATGCCACGCCGGGAGCATTGTGCTGCCTGGTTGAAGGGACTGCGTCAGCCCAGGAGGGGTTCCTTCACGGCAGAGATGAGAGAAATGAGCTGGGTGCTGGAGAGAGAGCTTTTTTGATTGAGGACAGAGATTTTAGGGAGGGTCCCGTGATTTCTCAGGCCAGCAGAGCGGCAGGTAGAGCAGTGCCACGGCAAGGGGTGTATTTATCCCCGACTGCAGCAATGCCCTTTGCACATGGAGCAGAGCAGGGCTCCGTGCTAGTTATAGCCTCTGCAGAATTGGGTAGAGCCTGGCAGACTTGGGAGCGAGACTAGCAAAGGTTAAATGCTGCAGCGTCAAGGCTCAGCTTACCTCTAGCAGTGGGTCAGGAGGGAAGCTCCCACATGAGCTCCCGCTTCCTGGCTGCCAGCTTACTGCTTTCTCTGAAGCAGCCACTGAGGTTGGAAGCAAGACCTTTCCCCCCTTGGTCAGGGCGGAGGTACTGCTGATCACCACCAAAACCTCAACGTCGGAACCTGCTCTTTAAATAGTATCTTCCTTTTTTTTTTTTTTTTTTTTTTTCCCCTTTTTCTTTTTAATGTGGATTGATGTAAAGGGTCCCCCCAAGAAGGTGTGTGCTGCAGGGCGTGTTGTGTTGCAGGTGGGTGTTGTGTTTATTCCCCGCTCTAACTGGAAAGGTACTGGGAGCGTGGGACAGCATGACCCACACATGTTTTACTAGTCCTTCTTGTTTGTCTTCCGTGTGAACGTGCAGGTCCCATCTCATGGATTGGTAGCGCTGTGCTGTTACAGCAATCCAGCTCTGGGCGCTTCTGGGACTGAGTTGCTGCTAGCTGCACCCCAAAACTACCCTGTGCACCCCACCCAGCATGTGTATAAACACACAGAGCTTTATTTGAAGTGGACAAAGGGATGCAAGCATCCAGTTTGCCTTTGGGTGGCTCATAAGCAGTGAAAGGCAGCGGGGCTGTGTGTATTGGCAGGGGGGGCTCATCTCACTTACAAAGTGCTTTAAAAATCTTCAAGCACTTCATGTCAGATGACCGGGCCAGGACATGGTCTGCAAATGATCTGTGGTGGGAGAGGATTACCTGCACAGCTTATTTAGCAGAAAGCGCGTGCCATCGCTATGCCTGGCACAGGAGCCGTGACTGCAAACGCCTGTGCTTGGTGCCGGCCGGGTAGAAGGCGTATTCTGAGCCGGGAACTCACACAAAGTCTCTCCCGGTCGGTGAGGAGGGCACAGCCCTGGCCCTGCTGCGGGGCTCAGCAGGGAGAGCGTGTGGCAAAGCGGGACGGCCGCCTACTCCAGCAAGAGCGGCTGTGGGCACGCGTGGGTGCTGCAGCCTGGGTGCTACGCCGTGCAGGAGGGCGGGCACTGGCCCTTGCCACCCGTGGGTTAGCAGGAGCAGGTGGCCCTGGCCAGGCTGGCGTGTGTCTCACCAGCTCGAGGTGCGAGCTAGGCAAACTTCTGTCTGCAACTTGGTGGGGCGATACCTGCCAGGCTTCGAGTTGGCAGCCTGAGCCTGAGCCTCCTGTATGCTTGCGGTCTTGGCCAGAAAAAGTCTATGGTCCTTTTTGCTGCCAAAAAAGAGAAAACTCCCAAAACCTCTTGCCTCGGCAAGAGATGAGTTCGCACCCCCACCTTGCTAGGTGTACGTACTGACCGAGCATGAAAGCCTCCATGCTACTCTAAATATTGGAGCCTTAAGGTCATCTGAAAAGGCAGGACAGGGGGAGTGCCGTGGTGCGGGGGAGACTGGCTGTAATCGTCCTTTGCTGGCCCTCGGTATTTTAACGTTCACCTGTCGGTGATGCCCGTTTGAGGATTTCCTTACTGCGCTTCAAGACTGATTAATTTGGGAAGTGCAGTTCTGTGTTTGAGTGCAAGGGAGACGGATGGTCTCAAAGCAGAACCGTCTCAGGAGGATTAGCTTTAGAGCTAGGCATGGCGTGCTGCGTTTCACCTCTGCTCTGGGGTCGCTTTTCTAAAAAAATAGTCGTTAGAGAACTTGGCCTTTTGTTTAAAAAAAAAAAAAAAGGAACTTTTAAAAAACTGATTTTTTTTTCCCTAGAAAATATCCTTTTTGAGGGCTTCTCAAAGGACGGAGGGAGCGGCACCCCCGCGCCGAGACCCCGCCGCNCGCAACGGCGCCACCTGTCGGCCGCCCGCGGCGCCGCTCGGCGGGGCCGGAGAGGGGGGAGCCGGCGGCGGTGCTGGCAAAGGCGGAACACCCCCCCGGCTGCACCCCTCGCCCATTTGGGGGTTCCCCGCAGCCCTGGGTGACCCCCGCTGGAGCCAGTGCTGCTTCCACCGCCAGAAGGACACTAGCAGCCCTTGAGATGGCGTGTGGCAGTATTTCCGTCCTTCTTCTAGGTTATAACCCTTCTGATCCGTCCCAGAAACTCAGTTCTCTGGTTTTAAAAGAGGCAAACCACCACCTACCCGGAAACGCTGCAAAAATCTTTTTTTTCCGCCCTTTTTTCCAAGGAATGATTCCTCTGTTCAGTGGTTCTTCTTAGTCAATGAATAAACATTAAAATGAGGGGCTCTAGTATGGGTCAAGAAAACACTTTGACAGTAGTATTTCCACCCCCCCACACACACTGTAACGGCTGGGAACAGTCAAGACCTCAGGCCTGCCCTGGATTTTGTCTTACCATATTCATAAGCATAAAGATATTTTGCCAGGAGGTGACCCATAGGGCAGCAGTGACATGTCCGTTAGCTCCACTGCTGGCTGTCACCCAACTTGGCTTTTGCAGTATAATTACTAAGCTAACTCCTCCAAGGGTTTCCACTGCATCCTTTCCTAAATGGCATTAACCCTTGGAATGCCACATCATTTTACTCAGCAGATTGTTGTTTTCAGGACTGTTCAAGAAATTACTGATCAATGCTCTGCTTCTGCATGGGGTTTGCTGTTTCTCATGCTAAGCAAGAGGATTAAATGAATATGTCTGCAATGTGAGCTCAGCTATCGAGTCATTCCCTCAGGTTTGCCGTGCCTCTCAGGGAAGGTGTCTGGTTGTTTTCAGCAGTGTGATTTGGGATTTTCACTGGGGGAGAGGAGGTTGTGTGCTGGAGATCTCATGGCAGGCTTGAGTCTCTCTGATGACAGCTTCCTCCCCAAATTAGTGTGTTAGAAGAGGCAGAAAGTCAACCAAATGTTCTGTCTTTGGGTCAGGTGAATTCAATAGTAGGTGCTTGAGAGGGAAAGGGAGACCCATGCAGAGGAGCAGTGATTTTGGGCAACATTTCTGCTGTAGCACTCCACCGTGCCGCAAGCTTGGCCTTTGCCCATGCTGGACAAGGGGTTCCTGCCAGTGTTGTGGCAGCCACAGCACTGGGAGAGCTACAGGATCTCGTTCAAGGTAGGTTCTTTGTTTTGCTAAACGTCTCCAGACAAAAATCAACTGCTGCTCACTCTCCTTGCAGGGTGACTGGAAATTTTTGTCGCAGGAGAACAGGCATCTGCTTTTGCCACTGGGCTTGATGCTTCTTTAAGAATATAAACAATGCTCTTTCAGAAAGGCTAGATTAGCCTTTATTTGGGGCTTGCCAAAATTGCTGGCCACCAAAAAAGGGGACAACACCTCTGTGGATGTTCAGTGTCTGTCGACTGTGGCTTGATTTGACTATGTGGTTCAAAACGCCTGTTATAGGGAGCTGTATATTTTTTTAAGATCTTGAGACTGCAGTTAAGCTCTGTATAATTAGAGAGACTTATCTTAAACCTCTTTTAAGCAGTTCCTAAAGTTCTGCTTATTTTCTGATCGATACCGCTATTGCATTCTTGATGCTACTAACTGAGCAATAAAAAGGGATGTTTTTCCCAAAAACTACATCCTGAAGTCAAATCTCCAGGAGGCTTGGAAGCTTTCCAGGAGCACCGCAGCCTTTGAAGCACTTGCTGGGGACCAAAGTTTCAGGCCAGTGCAGTCTTCTTTTGGACTTCCTTTTGCTGCCCGCTTTAGTGTGGACAGAACGATGGGCATCTCAAGGCAAGAGAAAACTGAGCTGGAAAGCATGAGTTGAGGGGCTAATTGTCCTCCTAACTCAGCAGCGCTGCCACTGGGGCAGGCTTATTTCGCTGCTTGCCATGGGTGTTGGTTGAGCTGTGCTCCATGCCAGGCTTGGCCTATTTTTCTCTCTTTGAAAAGGGAATACCAAAGTAGAAAGTATACATTTTAGTTTTATAAATGAAATAATTTCAATAACGTTAAATTTTGTTAGCTTTACAAGGGTTTTGCTACATTTTGGGTTTATTCTGCTGAGGAAGTGGAAGTACAGATTTAGGTTTTGTGATTTGGACTGCACTCAGGAGAGTTTCAGAGATATGAGAGCTAAAATGCAAGCGCAGTGAGAGCTGTCAGAGTCCCTTCAGTGGTCAGCAGCCTTTTGCAGGCACTCCAGCAGCCTTTGGGAGCTGTCAGGAAACGGCTCTTATTGAAGCTGCTTCTTTTTTTTTCCCCCTGTTTGATTGAAATCCTTACTGCAAAGCGTTATACCTACAGGAAATTCAATTTTCACCAGATTAAAATTGAATTCAGTTCTTCGCTGCATGAAAATTGTTTTTAAAGCTGCAAAGCATTGTTTTGTTCCCAAGTGCAGGAATAGCACTTGGAATAGTTTAATTTTTGCTTTATTCCCTTCATGTTTGCTTTTCCTTCTTTCTCTCTTTTTCAGTAGCAACATGAAAAGAGGAAAAATTAGACTTAGAAAGAGAAAAAAGATGGAAAGAGGGAGAAGGGGGGGAGAATAAAACTTGCTATTTGTTTCAGTTCCTTTCTTGAAAATTTTTACTACTATAAAAGTTGAGATGCTGTTCTGATCCCAGTTCAGTTAGTCTGGAGAACTTGTACATTAAGTAATAAGTCTATATGCAAATATTGGAATCTCTTACAGTGCTGTGCTGTGACTTTTACCCCATCCTTCAGACTTCCTAAAGTGAAGTGAAAACTGACTAGCTAATGCATTTTCTTTTTCAGTTTGGTACCAGTAGCAATAGTTGATAGTAATAAAATTCCTTCACTTGTCTGGCAGCTCAGTCTTACCTGACTCCTAAAAAAGGTCCCAGTTGCTTATTAATGGAGGCATCCAACTGTTCTGTGATGTTTGACACCACTTTGCTATTCTCGTCGTGAATCTAAAGAAGAAAACTATCAGCTTGGTCAGATACTCATGTCTTAGATGTTCCACTGCAATTCAATAAAATACTGACCTATTTATTTATATATCTCATTAGATGCTCTGCTACTCTTCCCATTTATCTTTTCTAAAGGCAAATTTCCTGTCTTTTACTTGAGGCTTCTTGCTCGCTGTTAAATATTGTTCAGTCATAGGCTGCTAATTGAGTTGAGCGGGAGCAGAGAGAAGAAAATGAAACAGGCAACTAATAATGAGTGGTGCAGTAGCAAGCTGTAATGTATGACTTGTTACACACACAGCTTCACTAAGAGAAGTTTAAGGACACATAGCCCTTGATGTGTGAAAACCGGCGTGTGAGCACATAATTATAGGGCACGCTTATCACAGGGTCAAACTTTCATTCCACAGACATTATTAAATTATTAATTTGTTAACTTGTAAGCATTGACCTTTTCAGTTGAAATATTCTTTTATGTCTTAAGTGCATATAATTTCTTAAGTTTAAAAAAGAAAAGTATGACCTATAGAAATTTTTGAAACCTTCTCAAACATTACCAGCTGGTTTGGGATCCTTAAGTTAAAACAAAGTCCTGTGTTAACTAACTTGACTAATAGATTGCCAGCAATAGAAAACTTTTGTCTCCTCTCAGATTTTGGCAGTGGGTTTCCTAGCCACTGAGGACTTCTAGTAATGTTTTAATGGTAGATCCTGCGCATTGGTGCCTTTCCTTAAATGCTTCTCTGAACTGGATCTCAAGTCCTTTAAAAGGTCAGCTACTCCTGAAACACTATTGCTCACAGAAATGGTCTCTGTTGATTCCCAGCATTGTCACAACCTGGCAGTAGCTCTGGCCTTTCTTATTGTCCCAGCCCTGATCTGTACCCTGACATGAACACCCAGCCTAGGTTTACACTGGCCTCCAAGGCCCTCTCTAGGTGGAGAACTCCTCAGGACAGAGCTGTAGGCTGATCCATACTCCAGGGGACTCCCTCCATCCAGAGACTCGATATGCCTTAGATGTTCTGGGATCCATCCCTAGCTTCCTCTGGAGCATCCTCTGCAGTCCCTTAATGACTTGTAGATCTGCATTTTTCCTTCATCCGAACTCCAGCTCTAGGTTGACCCATGGGCCAAGGAGCCAATCTTTCAAGTGTTTCCTTATAGCTGTGAAAAGTCTTGTAAAACAGTCAATGTCTTGCCAGAATTACGATCCCAGCTGTCATGGTCTTGTAAAATAATTTGGGTTGGAAGGAACCTTTGGTGGACATCTAGTCCAATCTCCTGCTTACAGCTGGTCCAACTATCAGGAGTTTTGCAATGAACTTACTACAGCGGCAATGCTATGGGTCTCAGAAGCCCTCCATCTGTAGAGGTCTTCAAAACCCAACTGGACACAGACCTGGGCAACCTGCTCTGGCTGACGATGCTTGACCAGGTGGGTTGGACTAGATAATCTCAAGAGGTCCTTTCCAACCTCAACCATTCTATGATTCTTTAAGGACCATCTTCATGGCTATCAAGTATTCTCTGCATGTGAGTGAAAGAGCTCCTTTTTGATTACTGGAAATAATCCAATGGGGGATTATTTGGGAAAATTAAATAGTCCTGGAAAATATGCTTTCCAGTGCTCTCTGTAAACCACCTGACTTGGATGGTCCATCAGGACCTCCCTTTGGGTAGTCAGCACAGGTTTTATCTACAGCCCTCCTGTGCTTCATAGAGGCTATCAGGGCTCCTTTCTGTTGAAGAACCTCAAGTCAGTCTCAGGGCATTCAGTTGGCATTAAAAAATGAAGCTCTGAAGAACAGAAACTGCCAGTGGAGATTTATCAATTTTCGCTTGACATGAAAACATTAATGATTCTCTCTAGAAAGCCAAAAGTCTCGACACAGGTCTTGAGAGCAGCAGGAATGCTACTGGCAGAAGTTCTTCCACATTTTTAAGGTGACTTTATGTAACTGGCTTATCTGTCTTGTTTGGGAAGCCTAAGCAGTAGAATAAGTCCCTGCCATAAACATTTTTGAAGTTTTATGTAACCCTGTCAGCAATTGCCAGTTTACAGTGTGGATCAAAATATTTGTAACGGAAAAAAGTACAAAATTAATCATATGAATTGGTCATTTAACAAATTCACAAATTATTCAATGGGCCTTAAGTTGGATGAATGGAAAAACAAAATTAAACATATAGATAAAGTATAAATAAAAGTACAGAAGAATTAATCAGAACAACTATTCACTGTTCAGAAATGCAAGCACTGCTTTCTCTCACTTGGTCAGACCCAGATGATTAAACAGCAAGCTCCTAATGCAAGACATCATGCATTTCTCTGCTGTGGCGCACACTGGGCCTTTAACTACAACTAGCATCTTTAAGTCATGTTTTATAAGATAAAATAAATCCTTTTCCCATCATAAATCCTATAGAAGTCAGTATTATCCCATTTCTGCAGCTGAAAAAATTAGGTCAGATGGGAAGAATGACTTGATGAAGGCCAACAGGGAACTCTGTGTCAGAGTGACAATCAGTGTGGAGGAGCCCCAGGATAATCAGTTGGGTCCCGACATTTGCTGCATCCTTCCCGCACTTGAAAAAGCCAGTAACATCACTTCTTTTTGTCCTTTGAAACTGCTGGATGATGACAATAATGGGTTATCTCTCAGGTTAAACACACCTTTAAATACATTTCTTAAAACTGCCGAATAGTCCAACTCCCAAATTTCTTTCCTGTTCAATATTAATATTAATGCAGATTTTCTGACTTAAACGTGGGCTTTTCTTGACTGTACAGATACCAAATTGACTTAAGCTGGAGAAGAAACCATATTTGGGAAACCCTGAAAATCTTTAATCAGAAACTTACTAAACACAGAGCAAAAAATACAAACAGCTAATTTTCAAAATGAACATGCTCTAGTTTTTGGGTTCCCATTTTTTTCCCCAGCATGATGACAGATGTGCTCTCTGCACCCACCATAGCCAAGCTTTTCTCAAAGGTCAGGGGCTGAGGATTTAAAAATGAAATTTGACTGAAATTAAATTGCTTCTGCCTGTCAACACATTCTCTACTTATATGTACCAGGATATATCAGAAATATTTAGTGGTCTCTGTTATAGAGGCTTCTCTGTGCAGGAAAACAAAGGAAGCACCCTGCAGTGACCTGAGCAGGTAAAATGAACACTCTGATTTGGATAAGCTGTTGCAAAGGATTCTTCCATACAAAATTCCTCTTTCATAATAACAGCTAAGTGTGTATTAGGTGTTCTCTTCACCTATGTTGATCCAACATTTTACCTAATTAATTTCATTTCTTGTCTCTCCTCCTGAAGCATTCTGGACAAGTTACTGAACAGCACCAAAGGTGGCATTTTTGGTGACCAGTCTGGCAGAGCCAGGTCAAAATTTGGTGAAGATGGTGTTTGGAGGCAGGGCAGGGGTTGGTTGTAGTTTAAAACCTCTTCCTTAGAATCCCAAGGGTGGAGATTCCCCCATATACGTGGGGCTATTGCCCCAGTGTAGCAGGTCAGTGCCCCCAGCCATCCTGGTGGCCCTCTACTGGCCTTGTTCCAGCCTGTCAAGGTCCTCCTCCTCCAGAAGGCATAAGAGCACTGTGTGTTTTCCATATCTACTTGCCTGGAGTTAATTATTTCACTTGGAAAATCCTAATTGCTCCTGTATGGATGAACTGTAATCTTCCAGCAGTGTTTTCCCGAGTGCTGAGTTTTCTGGCCCAGCTCCCAGTCAGGGTTTGGCACCTCCAGAGGGACCAGCCAAGCTGCCTCCCTGAATCTGCAAGATACAGCTCGTAGCTCAGATAAGTTACCAACGCTTCTGTATTTTCATTTTGGTTTTATACTTTCTGTCTAAAATCATATTGCTCCATTGCCTCCTTCTTGCAGGGAGCACAAATCCCATTCCTGCCTGGCATGCATCTCCTGAGCCAGGCTTTCAGGAGCCGTTGTCAGAAATAAGGCCTCTTTATCTGCCTTTCTCTCTTGCCAGTATCCGTTTGAGAGAATGGGTGAAGTGTAAAGTAGAACACACCGAGAAGCTTTTAACTGCAGTGATGCATCCTTTGCTCTTCTGTGGGTCTGCTCCCAGGCAAAGTGCTGCTGAAGCAGTCTCTACCTGTCCTTCACGTTTTCATAAGGATGCAGCTCTCGTCAGCTTTTTATCTGCTCCATTCCTCCTCTTGATGTGTTTTCAGAGTTCACATTACTGCCTGGGAAGGTGCAGAGTTCAGCACACTCCCAGAAGCGAATCTGCTCCCCACGGTGTACAGCCAACGGGCTTTGCTCAACCGGTGCCTCTGCCTAATGCCGTAGCTGGCTCCAGGCTGGGGCTGGCAGGGGCTGCCGTTCCTCCAGCTCTGCAGCACCCCAAGCAAATCCGTCCAGATGTCCTGCCTGGTTATCACCCGCGCTGCTTCACTTTATTAACCTCTCTAGCACACAGTGTGCGAAGACTGATAGCATTTTCAAGAAATAAAAGTCTTGGTATCAGTAGGAGCAGAAAATATTCTACTTTCTTCTCTTCAAAGGAGAGACAGTGACAGAAGACTCCTTCCATCTGGGCTGCAAGGGTCTGCAGCACATTGACTTGTGGTGCCTCAGGTTTGGACTTTTGCACCTCATGCCCAAGGGAGACTGACATGGGTAGTTCCCAGAAGGTCTTTCATTACACTGCAGCCAAAATTAGTAACTCGACTTCTGTTAGCTGACTCTCCTTCAAAGCAAACCTAATCAGACGGTGCATGCATGATGTTATGCCACAATACTAGGCCGTTAACTGTAAACCATAGTAGCTGTCTCTGTGCTTCATGATTCAGACCTTAACTGCTGCAAACATGCGGCTGTGATACAATGTACTTGGGCATTTTCAGTGTAGCCGGAATCTACCACAAGCTTTGTTTTTCATGGGGAAGCGTGCCATTCACAGAGGAATGATAGTAAAATATGTCCCTGTGTCCCTTTTCTTCCCAGATTACTAGAGCTAACGCAACACTGCCTTTAAATGGGAGAGCTTGGGCACCAGTCTTAGCTGTCTTGCAGCCCAAATTGGAGGGCGTTTTGCGGAACACCACATAAGATAGTAGACAGGAGGATTATGGCATGTGTATCCCCTGTTTCTGGATCCCTTTAGCACTGCATATTTAAGCTAGGTCAGTTATAATACAGCTTGAAGCAGAAAGATGAAAGAGCTGCAATTAACATGATCAAGCCCACTTTTTCTTATGAACAGCAAATGCAAATGTTAACGTAGACAAGAAAAGACCTCTCCCGACCTCTGTATGTGCTGAAAATTTAGCAAGCACATCAATAAACTGTTCGTGGAGATACTCTTGAATATTTTTGTATTTTAGCCTTGTCGTCAGCAACTTTTCAAGATAATTATGTTGTGTGAAATGATTACTATAGAATGAAAGAGCAAGCTCTGGGGTAGTTTTTCTCTATGGCAGTTCATTTTTCAGTGATATGAATGATGGTTTTGATCAACAGGTCTACGCGATGGAATAAATTCCACTGTCTCAGTATTGCTTTGGCGTGCGGGCTGTTTTCACCGATAACTGTTTTTTTATAACCAGGAATAGCTCCTGCTATATCCCAGCAAAGAAAAGGACATGTATGCTGTACATGAGTATTTCATGCTTTATGGCTGATATTTGCAAAGCTACCCAAATGATCTGGATGCCCAAATCCCATCAGTGTTAATGAGCGCAGAATACCCACACCCTTGGTTGCCCTAATTGAAAAATCTATATGCACAGCGCTTAATTTGAAGTATGCAGAAGTCAGTGGATAGGCTCCTATTGATATCAAAAGATATTAGACCTGGCATACATCAAGGATTTTAGAGAAAGCACCAGCCACTTCACACTCCCAACAAAGGGGCTTTGGTAACCCAGCTGGCTTGCTGCTACGGCATATTAGAGAGGACTGATTCAGCTGGGCTGGGAGCAAGTAACCTCCAGTGCAGAGGCTCCCAAAATGCTGCAGCCCATACAGACTGCAACGGGGTGCTTTACTCACAGCAGTTTCAGGAGCAAGCTTGGGGCTATGGTAGCACAAGCTGCAGTAGCTGTGTCAGGGCAGGGATGGGCATCGGGGCATTGAGAGAGCCAGAGCTGTTGGCGTGACAAGAGCCAGGAAGAGCTGAACCCTTCCCTCGCCCTCCTATTTACACCACCTGGCGGTACGGCCCAGGCCAGGCTGTGTCCATGCTTTGTAACACTACAGAGGTGACAGCAAGGTCAGCTTCTCCATGTGCCAATGTATCTCAGTCCTTCTTGGCCTTCTTAATGTGGAAAGGCAAACTGAATTCAGACTCTGTCCCCAGTTAATTCTTGGTTGTTCTCCTGGAGATGCACCTCAAAGCCCTTGTGTTAATAAGCATTGAGCTGTTAATTTGTGCCTTTCCTATTTACCTCAGCTAGTATTGAGCTGAGCATCAGTGGAAGTAGATAATTACCGTTGTTCACAGAGGAGCCATTACATAAGTGGACACTTGTTAAGGCCAGTCTTAGTAAAGTGTATGAAGTGTAAGCAGAGCCACAGAAGTGACCAGGCTCTCTTGGCTCTTCTAGCACTTCTCATGTTCCCTAAAGATTTCTTTAGGTGTGACCCAAAATTTCTTGATACTATTTATGCCTGAAAACCAGGCAAAATCTCTATACTGTGTTTTCCAGACCTTTGCCTAGGACATAATCAGTGGATACATTCCACTATGTAATTCAGCAAATTCCACAATTTGTTGATTTTTGAACACAGCTCTCCAACAGCCTCAGCAAGCTTCGCAAAATGACCTAGATGCAAGAGGCTCAGTTTCATCAATGGATTTGTAAGCAAGTGGACTTCACGGGGGAGTTACTTAGTTGTGGGTGAAATTAAACCAAGATTCTTTGGCTGAATTTGCCATTTGTCTAATGAAAAAGCTGTTTTTCATTTGCCAACCTTCCAAAAGTGTCCATCTGTAATTAAATATAGCCTCTCCACTAAGTATTAGGACATACCACATACATTTAAGCAATTAGAGTTGAGTATATATTTATTCACGTTGAATTTTCATTGTCAGATGCTCTAACTACGAGATTTACTTGGGTTGGGTGTTTTGTTTTTATTTTGTTTTCCTGGCAACTTGAGTCAAATAGCTCTTGGGTAGAAACAAGATTGCAAATAAATATGCAAAGAAGCAGACTTTAGTTGAATGAAATAATATTAAGTGTGCTGGATACATAAGCAAAACCCAGGCTTATCAGAGCATGTTTTGCATTCAGTGCTGGTTTATCAAGTAAAGGAAATGTTACATGAAGCCAGCAAATTGAACTGGTTTATGGTCTCCGTGTTCTTCTGATTTTAAAACCAGCAGCTCTCTGCCTTTTCTCTCATTTTATTTACTGGAAATAAGCATCCTGTTTTTCCAACTCCAGATTAACTTGTTCATTCAAAGCTAAACCAGCAAAGTAAGAAGACGCTCTATCTGCTGCAAGTTCCTTGTACTTCAGCAAGCTCTAGTGCTAGAGGGTTATCACATGCCCCTTTATTTTTTTCCTCTTTGAGGCAGGATTTTTAAAGCCTGGCTTTATAAAGGCAGAAATCGGATACATTCAGTAAAGGTTAACCATTCACAGTGGCACGTATTCAATAGCCTTGGAGTGGAGACCAAGGAAATTCATGTTGACTTTCTGTGGTGCTTTAAGTGTTCTTGAAAACTTTCTCTTTGGTCTTCCTGAAAGCTTCCTCTGTTGCTTACAGCATCTTAATGACTTTTCAAAGGATGAATAAAAATTCTTTAGGAAAGTAAATCTGAGGAGCCATATGGAAAAAGAACTGGTCTAAAACTGAAAATTGTTCACCTGGGAAACAGGGAAAAAAATAGTATTTTAGCATGCACTGCGTACCTCTGGATTTTACTAAACTGCCATTGCATTAGTACTGAATCGCAGGAGAAACACAGCATTTCACAAGGCAGGTAAAACCAGAAAGACTATAAATGACTTCTGGGATATTAAATTCATACAGACTAAGACATATTGTGCCTGCCTAATTTTGTAATACTGTGGTGTCGTGGTTTCAGCTCAGTCGGTAACAAAGCACCACGAAGCCACTCACTCACCCCCCACCCCCGCCCCTGGCCATGGTGGGATGAGGAGAAAATCCAAAGGCAGGCTCGTGGGTCGAGACAAGGACTGGGAGGGATCACTCCCCACTTATGGTCACGGGCAAAAGACAGGCTCAACTTGGGGAAGAAACAAAATCAATTGAATTTACTACATATCAAAACAAAAACAAAACACAAGGGTATTAGGAAGGGAAACCAAACTTCAGAACACCTCCCCCCACCCCTCCCGCCTCCCCGCCTCAGCTCCATTCCTGGTGCTTTCTATCTCCTCCCCCCGGCGGAGCAGGGGAACAGGGGATGGGGGTTGAGTCAGCTCGCCACACATCATCTCTGCCGCTCCTTTCCTCAGGGGGAAGATTCCTCACTCGTCCCCTGCTCCACCGTGGGGTCCCTCCCACGGGAGACAGTCCT
>VYZV01009768.1:147688-160988 GCA_013401275.1 Pandion haliaetus | reverse complement strand
GGGGGGGGGTGAGTCCTAGCAAATAGCCTCTTAGTCTTAGTAGTCAGAAATGTTTGAGCTCTCCAAAATTTGACCTTTGTAAAATCATACCTTTGCAGGCTGCAACCCCTACAGGGCTCCAGAGACTTTCTGTGCAAGCTAAATAACCAAACTGGCCCCGCCTTGGTTCACCACTGTTGACTGGAAGAGAAAATGTGTTAATTTTATAGCGCTGCTAAGATCTCCTAGCACAGGGTTTACCCTGTGCCAGAGTGTGCAAGTGATGCAGTGTCACTGCGCCTGGGCAGCATGGGCTAGATAAAAAATTCAGAGAAAAATATTAACAATCCAAGCAACTTTTTGAAGTCAGCAAGTATTACGTAGGATTAAAGGTGTAACTACCATCATCCCCCCTTTGCTATGTACTGATGTCAGAGCTAGCAAAACTTCAGCTGTCCGCATATTTTCTTTGTGTCTGTGGTACGATGGAGATGTCCTGCCCTAGAGATGCTCCTTAGGGAACGTGCCTCTCCTGTTGCCTCCATCTGCCTCCCCTCAGTGGGGCTAAATCCCCTGGGACAAGCCACATCGTGCATCGCCTCTCTGGCAGCGGTACCCTTATAAAAGGGGGATCTCTGTTGCCATGACAATGAGCCTGTCGGGATGAACATTTCTTTCTGTGAACGGCAATTCAAAGCTTAAAGCAATGCTGCTGCCTCCCAATGCTTATTAGTGCCATGTGCAAACAGAGATGGGCAAGGCCTTGGGAAAATAAAGGGGCAGGGTGAGAAAAGATGGCTGGTGCTGCGGAGCCTTCCCTGCTCAGGCTTTGAGCAGTGGGGAGAGCGATTGCTTTCTGCCTCTTTCTTCCCAGCTCCAGCACAAATCAAATCAGGCCTCCCTTCCCCCAGCAAAGCTCACTCTAAGCTGGAGCATGCCAGAGCAAAAACGGATTAAAAAGAAAAATCATCCTTGCAGCAGCAGATGAAGAGGGTATAAATCAGAGAGATGGAGGGTGCTCTGGCCCAGGGCTGGTGCTTGCCGCTGCTAATGAGGGGCTTAAATCAATCTAGTTGGGGGGACCTGGGGTATTTGCGGAGCCCTCCTCTGCCTTCTGCACCTGTAACACCAACGCACCAAGAAGGGCAGTAGCCAAATCTGCTGCAGCTGTGAGAGTCCAAGAGTGTGGGATGAGCTGGAGTTGCCTCTCGCCACGCTGGAGGGAGCTCCTGAGACTGCAAAAGGGCTGTGTCGTGGTCCAGCCCTCACAAGTCAGACCCCAAAATGATAAAAGTGGGTTATATTTCAGGATGCTTTTAATAGCTGATGTTGGAAGACAGGTTGTTCCTTTTTAGCTTTTAGATCTATGAAGAGTTAGGTTTTTTACCCTGTGTGAATAAATCTTATGTAGGTTGTAAACAGTCTTATATAGGTTTTGAACTTTTTTTTTTTAAACTTTTTACTTACAGAATCTGACTTGGAGCCATGTGACCCTGGGAGCTGGGGGAGTGAATTCCCAGGTTGAGGGTGACACAGCTTTACACTGTCGATTATCCTTTCCTTCACTGGCTGTCCCATGAACCAGGGCTGGCACAGGCACAGAGCAGGGGACCCTTTCAGCCTGACCCCTTAACACAAAAACAGAGTCAGAAGTTGGCATGAGTGAGTGAGGGCCTGCGGACAAGCTGGGGTGGGGACTGGGGACCAGGACGTGCTCCTTGCTGTGCATGGTGCTCAGAGTGTGGCTGGTGTCAGCAAAAGCATCCACAGAAAGAATGGGGGTTTTGCAAGCAGGGGTGGAAAAGCAGCGGGACACTGGAGAACTGGAGGAGAAGATTACAAATACAGAAACAAACATCCTTGCTTTGTGCAGGGTTTGGCTGCCATTGAAACACAGGTTAAAACTGATGAAAACCTCCGAGAGGTGAATGCAGAGTAAGAACAAGTAATACCATATCTTTCTTGTGCTGCTTAAAGATTAGTTGTCTTTTGGCACTTTTCCTCAGTTCTTGTTTCTATTTGCTTCAACCGTTGGGCACTGAGCAGTGATGATAAACCCAAAAGGCTCCATCCTTTGTGGAGGGGGTGTCCCCAGAGCACCTGGGGCAGTGAGGCTCAGAAAGGCTTATAGTGCTCGTACCTGGGGTGGGACATCCAAGATAACCCCACGACAGCGCTGAGTGGAGGATTGAAGGGGGGTCTTGGCTATAAAATGTGATCTGTAACCAGAGTCTGATGTGATGCTGAAGGACTCTCAAGCCACAGACAGTTGGATGTGGTGTTCCCAAAAGGCCATGAAATACAAAGAGCCAGGACCATGCTCCCCAGAAATGCTGTTTTTGTCCTGGTGGTGTTGTGCCAGCAGGAGTGGATTAAGGGAAGATTCCCTCATTTGAGAAGGGGGACTCCTTAATCCCCAAAGCCTGGATTTAAAGATCCTGGAGAGAGTAATCACAGCCAGCTGGATTAGCATCTTCTGGGGAGCCCGGCAAGAGAGGGCAGCGTGGCACTGCCAACCCCAAGGTTGGTCCTCACCCTTGTTTGCAGCTCTTTTTCCAGGCCTTTGTCTTAGATGTACTCAGGCACTTGAAAACACAAAATCTACAGAAAAGAAGGCATTAAAAAGAGCATTTCCTTACTCAAGTCATGGGTGGTTTCCCCCAAAAAACACCTCTGGGGCAGGTGACAAATAATGGGGGTGTGTGTGTTTGTTTTTTCACAAGTGTCTTTAATACTGCTTTTACAAGGCTCCTGCCATAACAAACTGAGTCATCCTTTAGCCAGAAGAACAGGAGGAGATGCTTCTCAGCAGAAAGTAGCTGGCGTAGGGCCATCTCTCTGATGCCCAGAGGCACGCTGGCCTTCAGCCACGTGAGGAAACCCATAGTTACCACCTTGGTTGTGCGAGAAGCCTTGAAACCAGAGTTTGTGGTAGTGTTTCCCTCATTTTTTACTTACTGTGGCTCGTCAGTGAGCAGGACTGTGCCCTGCTTTTCCCCAAGTATGCCAAACCCAGCCTTTTCAGCAAGGTGCAACTTCTTTCTTGTTTATTTATTTGAAATCAAATCCCTAAACTCTGGGATTTCTGTACAGATATAGTACAAGTGAAGCATTTCTCCCGGCCAAGGCATATTCCTGCTGGGAGATCCTGCAGGAGGAGTGGACCATATTGGCTTTTCCAGCTGGCCACAGGTATCACTGCAGTGGCACATGAACTCCATGGTGCATGCATTTACCTGGCAGGAGGCAGTTGCCTCAAACCAAGTGAGGATCAGCTCCCCAACAGGGTCACTATTTCAAATTTAAAACTGCATTATTTATTCAGACAGGATTTTCTGGCATCAAACCGTGCATCCTTTTTTGCATCCTCCGTAGACAAGACAAAAGACGGTGGTATTCCTGATGCTCCCCAGAGCATGCCCTGTGACCCGTGGCTATGGCTGGGCTCAGCCAAGCTGGATGGTGCGGTCGGCACATGCAGGCAAGAGCCAGCTGACCCACCTCAGGCTTGGGAACTGGAACTTCAGGCCCTGCTGCACATTGCCGTCTTGGTTGCTCTTTTTAAAGGTTCCCTTTGGGCAATATTGAAGCGCCCCTCAGCACGCTGCCCTGTGATGAGTCTGATGCTGCTCTACTCCAGCCTTGCAACTGCAGCTCGTCAGTCGTTCTTGGCTTTCAAGTCCAACATGATCATCTCCTGCAGTCAAATCAGTCCCCTTTGTATAGGGCCTTTGCTTTCAGTTTTCAGACCCTCTGGAACCTCCTCTTGCAGGTCTTTGTCGTCTCCATGATGCTCTCCTGGCTGGGGATGGTTCAGTTTAAAGCCCTCTCCTACTTCTGTATGAATCTGTCATCTGGGAGAGACATCACTGATGAAGTACATATAAACAGTGTGGTAGAAAGGAAAGCTATGTATTACCAGAGGTACCAAGAGCCTGATGCCTTTTTGCTTAAGTCACCAAAACAGACTGCAGAAGGGTAGGGAGCTATCCTGCCTTTCTAATAATTTCCAGTGTGACTTTGCACTGGACAAACTGTTTCAGCCCAGATCCCCTCTAAGGCATTCATTGCCTGATTTCAAAAGGAATTCAATAAATATCTCTAAAGATCTGATCCTTGAACTCTCACTTTGCCATTCCTTGCTTAATTGAGGGTCAGTGTTTTCTCCTCTCCCTCCATTGCACCTGCACAGCCACACTGATGCAGTGGGTGATTTCTTTTAGCATGCCATCAATTCCCAGTCTCGGAGTACTCTGCTCTGCCAAAAGAGTGTGACCATGTCTACCCATGGAACATGGCAGAGGAACACCCCAGGTACCATTGGGCAGAAGATGCTCCATCGGCAGGACACCCACTCCCATGCTTGGATGCCGCTGGGCCGAGGTGCCACATGTTCCACTTTGGCAGACCTGCACAACTGTGGGGTTGTTGACCTTTTTTCCCTCCCTCCTGGGCCGTTTTGTATTGAATTGGATTTGTATAGTGGCTTTTTTTGCTAGAGACTGTGCCACTGCTCTGGGATGCCTGCTCCTCCAGTTTATCCTTTCAATTTAAATGTTGCCAAGGAGCTATGTCAACCCTAGCCTCTTAAAGGGTGAAAACCCTTTCTGTTGTTGAAAATCGACTGTGTGCAAGTCTCTGAGGACCAGCACCAGTTTGTACTGTATACTGAATAGGAGCAGTGGTCTCAGTCTGGTTTCTAAATCAGGTTGGCTGACGTTAGTGAGGCAAGAACAGCAAACAACCTGGTGCTATTCTCCATCTGTGCTCAGAGGAGACCCAAACGGCATCAGCAGAAGGGCTGCAGAGAGAGAAGAAGGTGTCTTGGCAAACCTGCGCATGTGATGTAATAGCCAAGAGAAATCCCTGTTTGCAGCAGGTTGTTTTCCATCTCTTGCACGTGGCCATCAGCGTAATTGTAGCACACAAAGTGCTCAGAGGAGATAATGTCCAAGAATAACAGCTAATGGGGAAGAGTGGGAGAGAGAACATGAACAACTTTTTATTGCTGCCATATGCTTTAAATCCCTTAATCTCGCTTGCTACAGTCATAGTGAGGAATTGTTTTACATTGGGAATGTTAGTGCTGCTTTAAAAGAGACAGATTAGCAATACCAAGGAAGTAACCGCCTGCCCATCCCTGGGATATCTTCCTGCTCCTGCCTGCACTCAAGATCTCATCAATGCACCCTGCCGACTGTGGGCACCTTACTGGTTTTTCCATCTTGATCAAACCAGTGTCTCTTCCCAGAGAGTAGACAATCCTTTGCTTTGAAAACGGAACACCAAGATAAGCCTAAGAGTTGTTCTTCAGGTCCCAACAAGTGCCTGGTCTGCTGGAGAGCATCCCGCTGAGAGGGAGGAGATGGATCACAGTCCGCGTGGGGGGTCTCTCCAAACGTGCCGCACTGGTTTGAGCATCCCGCAGTCCCCCCACCCCGGTCAGCACAGGCTGAAGCTGATTTGTAAGTCAGCGTGCTGTTGGGGAAGGAGGGGAGGGGAGCCTTGGCAAAGCCACGATCCCGTTTGCTCTGACCACTGAAGGTCAGAAGGTGGTTCCTTGTGTAAGAGGAAGGAAGTGAACACTGGTATCTTCAGCAAACTAATTTCAGGCTTGTACCAGTTGCCCTTTCAGTTTAATTTAATCATCTTCAGTGTCTGATTCTACAAACACGGCTTTGTTCTGCTAAACCTTTACTGCATATTAGCAGAGAGGCAGCTGGAATTTGAATTTGATTTTGACTATAGTGAGAAACCTTATATTTAGCACTTGGCAAATCTCTTGAATGCAGGAGCATATCAGTATATAAATGCAGGTTGCTTTGATCAGTGTAATTTTGGAAGTTTAAAATGAGAGAGAGAATATAGGTTGGGTACTGATACTTGTAAAGGAGCTATAGAAAAATACTCTACCAGGTGATTGCAATTATATTACTCTACAATATCAGCCTACCTAGAATTTGCTGCAAAAGATTGTTTGTAATCGAAAAATGCTTTGGGTTACCAAGTACTTTTAATGCAGTCTTTTGTAGCCTGCAATATAAGGGTCAGGTACAGATGCGTGTTCTATCAGATGAAGGGACTGGCGAGAGCAAAGAACGGCAAGAGCTGGACTAATCCAGGGACACGACGGTGGCCAGGAAATGCAGAACAAGCTGAAATGGTAGCGCGATAAACTGCCTGCTTTCACCCCTCTTCCCTGTTGGGCAAAACTCCTGCTGGCTTCTTTGCTGCGTAGGGTGCCAAACTAATAGTCACTCTTGGCATTAAAACCCGCGTAGGACTCAGGATTTGGCCATATGCTCTAACAAAAGGAAGTACTTTAGTTTGCAGCTTGGGGCTGGAGCTGGAGGCATTCCCAGCGATTGCCTCTTCTGACAGTTTGTGTCCCTTTGAAACCTGTCCAGTTTTGAAAGAAGCCGCCTCTGACCCTGGCGACTTCACAGCAGCTCGCACAGATGTTTGAACCTGACTGCACCGCTGTAAATTCTGGGTCGCTCCCCGGACATTCCTGGGATCTGGTTTTCTTTTGGAGTTGCTGTTAGAGGGGAGAGTACTCAGTACCTGCTGGGTGGGGAGTAAGGGCTTCTCGCAGCTGTGAGTCTCGTCTGTGGGCTCATTGCTTCATAAGACAGACTTTGATTTTTAGAGAGAGTGTTCCCTTTACATAGCAAAAGCGATCGGTGCCAGAACTTAGGAATACATGGAAGGAGCTCAGGTTCTGCTCTCAGCAGAAAGAGATAAAAACTAAGGCAATAGCAGTGACTTTGTTCTTCAAATTTGCATGGGCAGAATAGAAAATGGAGCTTGCAGAAAATATAATCAGCAGTGTTGTGGGCATGGTAACTGAGCATTCGCTGCCTCCAGAAAAGCAGTAAGATGAAGAGGTGACTCTTCCTTCCCATCGCCTCTGCTGGCTTCTGGCTTCCAAGAAATACCCTGCGCACTTTGATTTATTGACGTGCTGGGAAAAGGCAGTTAAGTTTCACAGTCAGCCAACCCTGTGAGTCCAGATCTTCTGAAACAGAAATTAAAAGGGAGCCTCCCCGTCTCATGCGTGTGAAGAAGGACCGGTATTTTCAAAGTGTGGTTGTGTGATGGTGCTCCGGGATTTCAGATTTGATGGTTGCTCATTACCTGCTTTGGCGTTATGGCTGCTTCTACCCAAAGGGCTGGAGCAGATGTAACTCCTCAAGGAGCTTCACCAGGAGATCTCCACAATCACAGGGTTCAGTCTGTGTTAGACCCCAAAACCCACCATCCCCGGGCATAGCCCAGAGGACCCAACTTGGAAGGCTTGAGCGCACAGCCCTCTTCCACAGCCATTGTGTCGAGAGGTTATTGCCCGCTATCAGAGGCTGCAGTTACTTCCAGCCTGTGACGCCTTCTGCTCTCTAACCCACCACCACCAGCGGGTGACCAAGCGAGCATCAGCAATACTGCAGAGATTGTTTTTGCACCATGGCTACAGAGCGAGAGCACATGAGAGTTGATGCCTTGCAGCTTTTTGCTCTTCGGGCCCGTAGATCAGTGTAGCAGGAGATGGTTTGTCTCATGTCGAATAGCTGACTGCGGGCCAGTTGGCAGCCCCTGTGCAGGGAGGCCTGTGTTAATACCAGAGTTGGGGTTGATGCATGGCGTTGCTAAAACGGATTGACAGATTTGCAGAGAGCAACTTTCATGCGTCCCATATGTTGCTTGGCTTCCTCTGGGTAACTTAAAAAGAGGCAAAAAAATCTTTTGCTGGAAGAAAGTAAGAGTATTTGTATACTTGGCTGTCTTTAAGCATCTCTTTTTTCCCCCTGTAGCTTGACTTGATGTGGTCAAAAAAGAAAAAGGGTGTCAATTAATCATTTTAGAAGCGTGCACAGATGCACTAAGCAACTATAGTTTCCTGTGGCCTTAATAGCAGGCACAGGAAAGTTCCCATAGAAATTTAAAGTTCTGCTCTCTAAGAATCGCAGTCCTGACTTGGATTGTCAAAGATACACGCTTCTAAACAGCATGGTAACTGCTGGAGCACTCTGATTTACACCTGAAAGATTTGGCTCATTATCTACACCAGAACTTCCCAGGAAGTGTGAAATTTAACCTTGAGGTCAAACAAGAACTTTTCAGAGCAATCCTATTTTTACTTCTCTCTGTTTCATTTAGGCAAACACATGCAATACAGACCATCGGTCCTGATGAAGTGCCATTGTTTAATGCTGAAAAAATGCACATTTGATCTAGTTGCACTTCCTAAAAACTGTGTTATTGATTTGACAATATATTTTTCCTTGGAAAAAAAATATGCAGTTATTTATTCATTCTTGCCCCTTGGAGGGCTTGCTACCATCTGTTTTTCTTGGCTTTGCATCACCTTTTTTTTTTTTTCACTTGTTCTTCTCCCACTGTGCACCACTGAGGGACTATACTATACATTATCTCATAGCCATATTATGCAGGGTATTGTAAACATGTTGTAAACTTTGCCAGCTGCAAAGTCAAGGGCTGTAAGAGATCTTGCTAAGCACTGGAAATGGTCTTTGAAAAAACAAGGCAGCCTTTTGGAAGCAGATTTGCAGGGCAGCATGACTCAAAGGTGTAATACTGCTTTTGCAAAATGGTGGGGGAAGAAGAGGAGCAAATAAATGTGTTCTTGGATCCCTGTAGCTTTATCATAGAGGCCAGGAAGTCCCTGAAACAGTATCTGCTCAGCACCCCCTGATGAGATGCAGCATGGCTCCTGCATGCAGACGCTGGGACCTGTGGGCTCTGTGCCCTGGCAGGTGGTAACAGGGATTGGAGCCTGATATAACCCCGGCACTGCTGTCATTTCAGTCAGGACAGGACCATGCTTAGGGCATGTTGCAGGACTGAAGCCCCTACACATCCCAGGGTTATCCCTGGAGTTGGAGCAGCAATGTCCTGCAACCAGATCCTGGGAGGATGCAAGCCACAGGGCATCTCATGCTTTGCGTTGCAGGGTTAGGTCCCATTGCCGCCCTCAGAAATAGGAGCTAAGGGGAAGAATCACAGGTGTGTGAAGATAAGTCTGTGTAAATCTACAAGAAATATCCCTAGTTATAGATCTCTGTGTATCTGTTGATTGTTGACCAATAAGGATATTGGCAGTAGCAATACCAGGCATTCCAGAAATCATGCCTCAAAAATATACAACAACTTTAAAAGTACCTTTATGAGGTTTAGTATGGGTTCTCTTTGTCTGTCTTCTGGTGGCTGATCTTGGTGCAGTGAAGGTCGTGCCTTCAAGCTTTCATCCCATGGTACACTTCCAGAAAGGGCAGAAATCTCTCTCTGGGAGACACAAAACTTGAGCCCAGGAACTGGGAGTGCAGGAGGAGCACTAGGCAGCACGGAAATAGAGGGTACTGCCACCCTTGCAAATAAAGAGAGAGGCCATGGGGTTGTAGCGATGCACTCTGCAGGGAGCAATCCGAAATTCCCTGAAGTCAAGAGGACTAGGAAGCAATGTGGATTATAGGACCACAGGGAAGAGCCTGTTTCTGTGGACGGTGGACATGTAAACAAATACCTGGATGGGCTGATGATATGCATACAACCCTCAGTGAAATGCAGTTTTCTACATTCGCTATAAATTCATTGTGAATGCTTTCATGCTCAGATTTTGACTGATAAGGAAAACAAAGACATCTTCAGTTTAGAGGAGATTTGAGGTGGAGCTATGAAACTAACTGCTCTGGTACCAGAGATGTGGCCCTTAAACAGTGTTTTGGAAAGAGTTCAGGGGCAGGATGGGAGCACTGTGGTGCTTGGGGTGGCACAGTCCCGCTCCACCCAGCATGCTTTGGCCGTCCTCCCCGTGCAACAGCTCGCAGCCCTCAAAAGGCTGCTGGCCGCCCAGAGGAATAGCTGGACAGGACGTTCATCTGCAATATTTAGGGAATTCAAACCCGTCTTTTAAATTATCCCAGCAATACTTCATCTTCTCCAACAGTTAGTGAAAAGGATCACAAGTTCAGTCGTACTTACATAATGTGGCTGTGAATATCCTATGATTTATTGCCCCATTCCTGCTCTTTTTACACGGTTAAGAGCTTAGGGGAGAAAAATTGCTTAGTTTTCTTAGTATTTCTTTTTTGCAAAGGAAGGATGAATTTCTTCCAGCCGTGGAAGTATTCTTGTGAAAGCTATTTCTTCTCGGAAGAGTCTTTTATTATGATTAAGGGCTTACATTGATAGGCTTGCACTCTCATTAAGGGGCACTGATTTAAATGAGGGGCTTTAATCAACAATTTTCATCATGATTTAAATCAGCTAGCAGGAAACACAAAATTGATTATTTAAATTAATCTTGTTCTTCATTTGTACTTTTTAATTATTTTCCTAAGGAACAACTGATACTTCCTTGCTAGAGCCTAGTGCTCTTTTTTCACTTATGATCAGGATATGCTATTACCATATTTATTTAATAATCTGCATGTTAAGTCTAAAGTTACTTAACATTTTTCATTTTATGTGCCAAACTGATGACTGATGCCTCTACTACATGACTAATTTTAATGTTAATTTGTGTCAAGGTGCACTGCAGAGCAGAATAAGAAACATACATTAGCTACCGTACTCTAATTTAAATCACATCTTAAATATGATGGACAGGTGGGGTAAGGGGAAGGATGCAGATATCAAAACTTATTCTGCATTTGCAATGGACATTTTGAACACGGGAAGTATTACCTCTTGACAGCAAGCTGGACTACTTCTAATCACCAAATCCTCATAAAGATTCATACAGGGGAAAGTGCAAATCACCGGTTCTCTCTTTGGTTTCAATCCCTGATGGTTTTCTCAAATTTGAGCGAACTGAAGGGAAGAACATATTTCTGTGCATCCTGAGGAGAAACAGGTCTGTATGTAGTGGACTTAGAGTCTCAAGAACCTCCTGATCCAGGTGGTTCAGCAAATACTTCAGTCACTGCAGTGGCTTGACTTCATCTAAAATTTGTAAGGGATTTATTTCTATTTATTTTAGTATTACAGTGAAACTTGGGCCATAATGTTCAGTGCCATAGATTCAGTTTTAATGTAAAATTATTGAATTTTAAACAAATAATGTAGATTAAAAAAAAAATCCTATGCTCTGATTTTTCTGGGGAAAGGACATTTTGCATTTTCATCCTTTCTTTTGCATCAACTCTAGCTCAGCGCAGCTGCGATGAGTTGAGGGGCCACATTTCTGATTCATACCATTGTGTGTAAGAATAAGCCAAAACCAAAATGAACCGTTTTTGAAAAGCTTTGGGCTCTGGGGTATATGTATGCATATATCCGTCTATTCTTCAGATCAAAGAGATTAAATAGTCAAGCATCCTTCAGGTACTTCAGTTGACTTTATTGGAGAAACTAATGCCCAGGTTAGGTATCTGGTTTCTTGTTGGCTTCAACCATCACGACAGGGAGTCTGGAGCTCTCGGGGGATACACAGGATGGGATTTTCCAATGCCGACGGATGTGTCCACCTCTCTTCAGTGTGAGTCTCAGCAGGTTCACGTTACTGAACCTCTCTGCCAGCCCTTCTCCCAGCACCGTGTGGGATGCAGGGGGATTATTGCCACCTCCCTCCCTCGATGCTCTCGCAATGGTGCGGTGCCTCTCTCCCAGCGCTGCAGTTTGGCAGTCGTCAGCCCATTTTGCCAATTCACTCAGACAATTTCCTACAAGTCACACTTGAGACTAAAAACAAAACAGCAAAGACTTGATTTCTTTTTTTTCCCCTGCCAGAAGCCATATGTACCATGCCAAGATGCGACACGCAGCACCTTGCATTACAGACACACGTCATTCATGCTGACTCAGAGCAGGGAAAACTTCACTGCCTTGTCCCACATTATTTCTAATCTGATGCACCAGGGAAAGGCTTCAGCTTTGCGTTGAGGTCTAAGCCCAAGTTGTTTTTTCTTCTTTAAGTTAAAGTTTTAGCCTGGCTTGGGGTTTTTGTGGGGGTTTCTTTGTTTGGGTTTTTTTTTTCCCAGAAGCCTGAACATCCTTCAGTGGCTACTGATATCAAATGATACTTCTGGCTGCGAAACCCACTGCAAACCAATGGAAACCAGGAGCAACAGAGTGACTTCAACAGTAGCACCCACTCAGGGTGGCCCTAACCAGCCTGTGTCTGAGTTTCACGTTTAGGGGGTCAAAGTTACGGCCCAGGGCTTCCAAATAGCTTTATGCTGTATTTTTGACTGTGTTTGTCTGTGCCCAGTCTCCTTCCCAGCAAGGAGAGTGCCCCTTCTCGTGCTGGTGCTGCCCACTGCTGCCGTGCCCAGGTTTTGAGGCCGGAGCAGGTGCTTTGCCATGCCAGCAAACACCGAACACCGTGTGCTGTCAAGACCAAAGGGAGCTCATTTCATCTCACAGTGTTACGTAGAGCAGTGATTGAGGGGAAAGTAAAGAAAATAAGGTAGAAGAAAACATTATGGGTAAGGGAAGAGCACATTTCTGAGGGAGTTTGTTGTTGTTGTCGTTAATGTAGGGGTTTTTGTACATGCAGAAACCTGTTTAGACCCCGGGTGAGCGGCTGAGTGGCATGAGAGCCTCAGCCTTTGCACTTCCCTCTGCCTGTCCCAGCATGGCCGCCCCACGCAGCTCCAGTGCAGACCCTTATCTTCAAGCCGTTCCTGTCGTATCCTCTCTGCTCCCGCCACACGGAGTGCGTTTTAATGCAAACGTGCATCAAAGAAACTGGAAACTACAATTAATTTGACATCATTAAGTATGAGATCGCCCCTCTCCCAGGCAGGGCTGTATCAATCAAGCCAGCTTCAGGTCTTTTCTTCCCGGGGATCTGCTGCAGGTACCTCTGAAAAGCATTTTGCCGTCCGTGCTTGGTGTTTCCTGGCAGGGATGGTTTATGGTCCACCATCTCCCTCCTGATTTAGCATGTGGTAGGACCAATATGTTCCTTTATTAAAGGCAATCGTAATCTTTCTTATGGAACTTTCTATAAAAATGTAGGCTTCGAGCAGCTTTTGGAGGCAGGCACGAGGTGCCGGCGGTAATGCATCCGAATTACACGGGATATGCGGGGTTTGGCTGTTGTACTTCTCTGACTGCTTCCTTCCATTGCTTGCCTTAACCAGATTTGTTCCCAGCACCTGGTCATTGCTCGGGGAGAGCTTATGGGTAACAAAACATGTGGGAACAGTTGTTTGTATAAAATATATATATATATGTATATATATATATATATATATATATAAAATGACTGAGGTCCAAGTGCAGAAGGAAGTGGTTGGTGGGTGCCTGGGTGGATGGATATATGGGTGGGTGCGTGGGCGTACGGTTGCCGAGTTGGGGT
>VYZV01009768.1:69736-146623 GCA_013401275.1 Pandion haliaetus | reverse complement strand
TTTTAAGCATTTGGATTTCTGTCAGGTTTTCTTTCCAGAGGAAGTTGCTCCCAACTTTCCGTGAATATCACTCGCTTTTGGGTTTCACCAACAAAGCGGGTACCCAGAGAGACGTACAGCCGCTCCTGGAAATGCTCGTGCATGCACCTGTACACCTCTGCTCACTCTGTTGTTTGCATACAAAGCGTTAGAAACGCCTGTAATCGGCTCCGTTCTTCTCTCTGTGTTCGTTAGCCTCAGGTCATCGTAGCTAAAGAAAATGAGCTGCATGGTTACTGCTGTGCTTGAATAACGCTTGAGCCTCAGACAAGGGGAGAGGTGCTTTTTCCTTCGTATCGATCAGACCTTGAGAATTTCTCACCAACCCACCGGCAGCACGCAGGCTGCCTTTCTTCCTCTTTGTTACACACCAGCCCTCTGTTAACATAAAGAAACAATGGAATTTTTTTTTCTTCCCAAATACTCAGCGTTAGACCAAATGGGCTGTCGTTGCCGTTAAGGATAAAATTCCCACTAACTCGAGAGGGGTCAGCAGTGAGACCACCCTGCTGGTAGCCTTCCCCTTCATTTTAGAATTTTTTTAATGCTTTAGCATTTGCAAAATGAAGGAAGAGAATTGGTACCCGTGTTGAGATAGATCTCTGTGGTCCCTGCTGCCCAGACAACACTTAAGGAATCATCGCTTCTAATTTATTGCCTTTGTTGTACCATGAAACTTTAAATAACGCAGCTGAGGACTAAAGTAGGGAGCCACACTCCCCTGCCCTGTGTGAAAGACTGTGTTGATGGCTGTGAGCATCAATGCCACTGTTGGGGTCAGACCTCTTGTTGCATGAGGATGCATCTGGAGGCGTTGGGGAAACGCTCTGGCTGTCTGCTGAGGATGATGTTTCTGATGAGGAAGGTGGGTTTAGTGTTGCTTGCGGGGCTCCCCGGCCATCTGCACCCCTGGGAGCGAGGTTGAGCAGAAGCTGTAGAAGCTTCTCTGTTACAATTTGAGGTTCACAAAACGGCCCTTTGCATTGCTTATTTCTTCCTGCTGAAGTGTTACTATTTGTGCTGCACAGCAGTTACCAACACCTCGATCCCCCCATGGTGAGCAGCTGCTCTCCCAGTTTGCAGGTGGGGATGGAGGGATGCAGGCAGCATGGGGCAAGGCACTGGTTTTGGAGCTGCTGCGGCTGTGCCAGCTAAAGCTTTGGGAGTTACTCATTGCAGTTTGCCTTACCGGCTGTTTCTGTGGTTTAGTCACCATTTTTTGGTTGTAGTTTCAGGTTGATGGAAGGTCTTTGTTCAGTGTGGAATTATGTTTTTATATTAATTGGAGATAAACTTGAATAAAAACATGGTTTGAATTGAGGGAAAGACTCACTCTCATGTTGAGAGTGCTGAAGCTAAACTTTCTTCTTTAATATGCTTCAAACATTTTTACAAATGGTTTTGATCCAGGTGTAACTGCACTTTCTAGCAGAGATTAATTTTAATCAGAAGACTTTAGACCAGTCTGCCATAGTCGTGCCTCCTCTTTGTGCAGAAGGTCTGAGTGCCATTACTCACTCTTGCAGTTTTTTAACCTTATTCCAAGGAAATGAGGGCTAACCAGTCACTGTGAGTGTGCACACGTCATTCAGCTGTAGCGACTGTTGAACCATACTTAACGGAGGGGCTCTGAGTAGTCATTTCTGTGCAGAGAAGCGGTAGCACAGAGGAGACCATGGCAGTCCTGTTGTGGAGAACCCCTTTACAAGTCATCAGCGAATCCCTTTGGTGACCCCCCTCACAGCCAGACCTAGTAAATCCCATTGCTCGTTCAATTCCCTTGTTACTTTGGCACCCCTATTTGCTTCCCAGTGGCTTTTTTTTTTTTTTCTGGACATCTTCATCAATCACAAATGCAATAGGTGAAAATTTGGCTTTCAGTGAAATCTCAGCATCCCAATGGCTGATTCCAAACTGGGAATGTGTAACGAGCAAGGTGCTTGCAAAGCTTTTTATTTCCCAACTATTATTTGCTAAAGTAACAGTTACTTTGGCAACTATTACTTGAAAACTAATATTTGGGAACTAAAATGCTTTGCAAGAACCTTGCTCTCTAGTGTCAACTCCTGCTGTCAGTCAGCTGAGAACAAGTATCTCATGGTGCTTAGTTAACAACAATTACCAGTTTTGCCTTAACTCATCGACATCATCTCTGACGCCAGATTTGCTACTGAAATAGGGGAGGCAGACTGTTCTTTTCAACATCAGTTGGGGTATGTAATTTGGGTTTAAAGCTGAGTTCAGGGAGGACTCAAGCTCGTGTGGCTGAAGCCCAAGAGGTGACACTGGCACAGATCTGTCAGGGGTACTGTGCTGTTTCAGGGAGATATGGAAAAAAGAAAAGGAAAAACAAAGCAGAAGAGTGCCTGCATCACTGCTCCTTCTCTCTGATCACCCTCGCGTTTGACACTTAAATCCAATTATTGCTTTGAAGCTGCTCCAATTAAGAATCTGAAGTGTTTGGTGTCTACTTGTTCAAATACATAAATTCACTCCGGATTTACCGGCTTACTTTGCAAAAGCTACAAACAGAAATCTGCGTGGTGTGCGTTGAAACTGCTAACAGTTGTTTGTGGGTACCAACAGCTGAGGAGTTTCTGAAATACACATAAAGCTCAAACAAAAAATCTCTTCCCAAAATATCTCCTAGGGATATCTAGCTCCTGGTGTTAGCGTCTCTGACTCATGGTGCTGTTTGGCCACGCTGGAGGGGTTTCTGGGGCCATCTGTGCTTTGCTTCTTGCTGAAGTCAGTGGAGTTGGTCCGTTGGTTCTGCTGCAGGGTTTGGCGAGGTTTCCCTGAGTTTTGGTGAAAGCTGAGCGAACCCTCTGCTCTCAGGGTGGGATGGTTGGTGACTGCAGCCAAGTAAAAACTAGAAACACCACAATGGAAACTTTACATGGTTGGTATCTCTTACATCTGGAGGGCATACACTTTTTACCATCTTGCAATTATACTCTATTACTTTTTTCCATTAATTCTAATCTATTAAACATTTCTATACGACCTTACTACTCTCAATAGCTGTTTGAAGCATGAAGGGTGTTTTATACAACTATTTGCTCCAAAAATGGATGGCACAACCAATAGTGCCTCAGTTCCTATGGTGTCCTCCCTTGTATCTTCTCTGGTGTCTGATAGGGGTTTGTCTCTTGCTTGGTAGGAGCTTCATAGGGTATCTCCCTTCTCTCCAGATACAAAGCTCAATATTTTTGAGACAACTTCCCCCCCTTAAATTCAGCTTCAGCTGGTGATGAGGTGCATCAGAATGCTGCCTGATACACAGCACAACTGCATTGGCTTCGTTATCGAGGGAAAAGAGCTGAAAACTGGAAAGTTTCAAAAACATTACCAACTGCACAAAACCCCAGTTAGTTATGAGGCCATTTAAAAGGCAACTCCCCCCCCTCCTTAGAGCAAACTTCAGTGCATTCTAATGATATTTAATGTTCAGGTGACTCTACTAAAGCCTTTAATTCATTAGGCCATGGAGATTCACTGGGGACTTGCTGTTAGTGCTGGTGTTTGAGCCTGCCTGTCACCAAGCCCAGCAGGGCTCAGCATTGTGTTTGGAGGGCTGTCCACACAACCAAGAAAACAAAATATTTTCTATCAAAATGAATGTTTAGCTTTTTTTTTTTTTATTTTTTCTGGAGAGAAACAACTCGGAGGGCAGGACTGTGCCTAGGGCTTCAGGCCTGAGACCTGCCACAGCATTTGGTTCTCACATGGTTCAGCCATGCTTGTTGAAAGCAGCTGTCTTGCAGCCCTGGCACAAAATGTCAGCTTTGAGCCAAGTCTTGTGCCTTAAAGGTTCAAGGATTATCCCTTTCCGAGTAGTGCCTGTGAGTGCAGTGACGTGAGAAGCGCGTGGTCCCATTGCATTGTGCAGAGCCAGCCACGACCTATGAAATCAGCTATTTTGCATCTTTTCCAACTATTTTTTTTCTGGGCCGTGTAAGAGTGCTATCACTTTTGGAAGGTGCTTCTTGTGGAAGTACAAAGTTAATTATGTTTTGGAGAAGACAGAGCTTGAGTATCTTTTAAAGTCAAATGAGCAAAACGAAAATGTGTGAATCAAGTTTAGCTCTTCTCCTTTTACAGGCTGGGTTGTCGTTTCCTATTTCCGACCTTTCTTAACTCCTAAGCAAAGGTTTTCTTAAAAACATGAGCTGTATATACCAATTAATATTAATATCTCATGAACCACCAAAATTGGGGTCCTAATAGGGCTGGAGGCTGTAAGGACAGGCAGTAAGATGTGTTTTCACCCTGGGGAGCTTACAGCATAAGGTGTACCCATCCTGTTTGTGCATATGCCATGTGCTGGGGTGAGGATAGCCGAAGTGCGCAGGGGCAGAGTGGCGTGACTTGCTCAGGGGCACGCAGTGGTGGAGAGCAAAAGTGAAATCCCGGCTCCCATCATTTTCCTTCTGGGCCATCCTGGCTTTGCTCTGTGCGCCAGCTCTGCTGTTAAGAGTTTGCTTCTAGCGAATGGCTCTGCCTGCAGCAGGACACATTGCTCTGGTGTCACAGGGGTGGGAGCTTTGATTTTGCTGAACAAAGGTGCTCTTCCAAGAACAGGTTAAGCCAAAGAACTTGGATGCCAAAAATAGCAATAGAGATTTTCCTTTTTCCAGCTGTGTTTGAGATTTATTGTTTCTTGCTGGAGGCAGCTGAAAAAGGAAGAGATGCTGCAGCTATAAGCAAGGGAATAGTGGAAGTAGACATACAGTCACCTTTGATGGAGGAAAGCCACGCGTGTCAGATATCACCGTAGAAATACATAATAATGCAAACTAGCAACGTAAATAAAAATGTGCAATGTCACTAAACCCTTCCCTGAGCAAAATTTCCGTTGCTTTCCTGGCGGTTAAGGTACCCCAGAAAGAGAAGGATGGAGAGATCTCTGGTGACAAAGGAGAGAACAAAAGAAATGCCAACAAACAAAAACTGGAATGAATAAATACCACAAGAATCATCCTGGTGGTAGTCCCTATAAACCTTTTATTGCGACATGTTCTGCTGTGTGTGAATAATTCACTGTTTCCAAACTGGTGGCAGTAAAATCTGCGCAGTGGCTTCCCCCTCTGCCCTCATACAGGTTGTTCAGGTGATAGTTGTTAAAACTTAAGATTTCTCTCATGGGATTCTCCATAGAAATTTTCATATCGTTAAGTTAAACTCCAGCTTTCCCATTCCCCGAGTTAGATGCATGCACAGAGGACAGAGCTAATTACTTGCACTGCAGCTATTTAAGGCGCTGGGCTGAGCATGGAGCTGGAAGTCAAGAGGCACCGTGGCTGTAATCCATGCTGTGCTGCTCGCTGAGCCACCTCTGAGAAGTTATTTAACCTCTGTGTGCCACTGCTTCCCTCTAGGTAACAGGAGGGATTATGATAATTGCTTTTGAAAAGCACTTTCAGGTGTTCAGCTTTTATTTCTTTCCTAAGGCGCAGAACTATCTGGTCCTGAGCTGAAGAGGCTCAGTCTGTCCCAGGAGGCTTTTCCTACTTTGCAGGATTAGAAAAACAATGCTTAATGCCTCATTGGGCTGTTTAGGCCATGTAAATAAATACATTGAAAAGATTTTTCATGAATCTTCTATACACTACTCACGGAAGGGCTTTTGGATATAACTGAAGGACATAGAAATGAGATACTGTTCAAAAGGGTTGTTATTGAACTCTTCATGAAATGTAAGTAAAATATCAGAATGCTTAAGTTGTTTAATTTTTTTCAACCAAATCCTGCCTTCTCCACGGAAACCTCGGTTTACACATCTGTTAAACTTGTCTCTACCTTGAGTTAAAGACCCCAAAGGCAACAGACTTGCTGTGTTTCTTATAGGCTTTGGAGGGTATTTCGATTTGTGTTCTATAGAAAAGGCTGATTTTCTAGGCTGAAGAAGTTAGGAAGGTTTTCACGAGAGCAAGGTGAGCACAAAGCAAATGTGCCCTGAGCTGTGCCCCTGTCCCACATTTTGAAGCATCCAGGAAAGAATAGTGGTGCATGAATTTGTTTCTCTGTTGCACGCACTGAACTCTCTTTTCCAAATAGCAAAATTTCTTCCTATTTATGCTTTGTGTCACAGGGAAAACATAATAAAAGGGCAGAAAACCCCATGGCTGAATTGCAGCTGAGACCAAAGTTTTAATGAAAAAGGTTTTGTGGAGCATGGTGTTTTTAGTGGGGTGGCTGGTTGGGAAGCAGCATCCGCCATGGGGTGTGCCAGCAGGATTTGGGGAAGCAACATTACTGGGGATTTCATGTTGGAAACATAAAGTTTAGTGTGCTACTGGAAAGTGCTCCAGTGCCAAGGCGATGGCTGTAATCTAAGCCATCAGCTACTCTAGCAAAATCTCTGGGTGCTCCTATGTTTTATGCAAGAGCTTGAAATGATGCAGCCTAAAGCCAGGGAATATATTGCATCTTCCCAGCATGAGGGATACAGGCTCTGTAAGCATCTGTTGAGAGAGGCTTGGCTGCCAAAATAGTTCAGTGTTGCTACGATGGTTGCAGGTGGTGATTGCCTTTTAAGTTCTTGCTCTCTGTTCTGGCATTTTTAGGACAGTAAATGAAGGATGAGAAATAGAAAAGCAAACAAATTAGAAAAATCCTGTGTGTGGATGTCTGTAATTGCATTCGTGTGGCTCAGTGGAAAGAGCCCCGTCCTACTGGAAGTCACAAAGGGGTTGGCAATGAATAAAAGTAGTTATTGCCAATAGCTCTCATGCCAAAACTGAGTATTGATGATAGGACTCACCTTAAAGCAGGTGGCATAATACATACCCTAACAACTGCTCCGAGGAAACACGTGCAAAACCATGTGCCTTGTATACCACAGAGGATTTATTCGTAGGGGTGAGACAGAAGAAACCTTCACTTGGATGGAGGTGAGAGTTGAGTCCTGGTCCTGGGAAGTGAGAGAAATGCTTTACTGAGGCAAGGCTTTTATTAGGGGTACAGGCCTGTTGCTCATTTTTCATTACATTAGAGATACAATACTGAAATTAACAAAAAATGCAACAGCCATCCCACATCTGTGCTTTCCCTACCCGGTCTTTTTGAGGACCAGCTCTTAGCACTATCAGGATTCACAGAAGAATAAGTAGGGTTTTTTCAAGTACTTAAGAAGTACAAGGCATGAGGTAAATAATTTAAACGCTGATGCAGAGCATTGCCAGCTGAAAAGTGACTTAGAATCTCTTAAAAGGCTAACAATAAGTGGATTTTTTTTCTTCTTTTGGGGGGGGAGGAGTATGGAATGTGCCACTAGTCAGCAGGGCTGCTTCCTTCCAAGAGAAAGGTTTGCTATAACGAACTCAAAGCCAGGGCTTCTTTCCTCTTGGGCAATCCAGTCTGAATTTGGACATCACCAGTGCAACAGACCCCTGGGATTGTGTGTACCGTGAGAAAGCTGATACCTCTGTGGCTCACATTTTATTATAAAATTCTGCTTGAAGAAGCATTTTTACTTTTTCCTCAGCATCTGGTAGGACTTGGCCCACAGTATTTTGTTGTTGCATTTTTTGTGCAACAACCTGATGCTGCTACTTGTGAGAGACCTTTAACTGAGGGTTAAAGGGTTTCTAGGTGTTTTTTTCCATTATTTTTGCCATTTTTATTCTAACTCAATTTCTCTTCTTGTTTACTTTGCTTTTTGGTATCTCTTTCTTACTGGTGTAACAGCTTGCTATTTCTCTTCAATTTCCAATTCTCTGTAAGAAAGAAAAATAGTCAACTGTCCTGATTTAGCTAGAAATTAAACTGCAACTATTTTTTTTCATGGACTTAATGGGAAAATTGGCGATAATTGCTAACTAATGCTTTTTAAAGACTTTTTTTTTAAAATTGATGAAAGGCTGTCAAGCTGTCAATCAAGACAAAGATTGGATAATGCACCATTCCCCTGACAAGTTCCCTTTATTATATTAGGCATCCACTTCGCTCTGTAAATTTGAGCTGCTTGAAAGTTGCCCTTTAATGTTTACTTTGTCTATCCTTTCTCAGTATTACCTAAGTACTATTAGTATACCTGTACAGCATAGTCAAATAGATGTAATAATCTTTGAAGAAAAATCACTTTATGGTGTGATTAGCTTTATAATATCATGGTATTCTTCTGCTTTTTTCTAATCTCTCACCCTGTTGCTCCATGTTGCACCCACCTGCCCTTGCTGAAGCTAGTAACCAGCCTTGGGTCAGGCTCTAAAATGTGCAGGGTCTGGCTTTGATGAGTGTGTTAAAGCCAGGCAAGTGTGAAATTCTGAGTTGCATGAACATTTGTGGTCCTTATGGACCGTTTTTCAAGACTTTTGCCTATAACATACGGCATTTAATTTTCTCTTTATTTCCTTTTAAAGTAAATTTGGAAAGCAAATTGGAGATTTTCTTGCAATCCCCTGATTCCAGAGGCATGGGGTTTTCAGAGAAACTGTTAAAACAGCAAGATTCATAATAAAAGCAGATACTGGGCCACGCAGTGTAGTGTCTTTCCACAGTACCAGCTGCTCTTTTCCTGGTTCTGGATTTAAAGCACTATGAAACAGAATTTATTTCAACTTCATGCACTGCTGGCGTTGCATGTAAAGCACCACAAATGTACAAAACTGGTGCAAAGCAGAACAGTCTTCCTTCCCAGACCATTCCCCCACCTCCAACAGTATTTGCAGGTTGAAAACCATTGCCTTCCGTGCCACTGAGATCTGGAGTTAGCATGTCTGTAGCAGGATCTGCTGCTCAGGCTGGGCAGAGGATGGGAAGCCACTCCGGCAATGTTCCCATCCTACTGGGAGAGGAAATACCAGTGCTAGCACTGTGAAAGGACCAAGTGCGGTATTGATTTTGTTGTACATAACACTAAAAATTGCCATGATGTCATAGCAAAGCTTTGCAATCATCATGGCAAATGATGAGAAAAATAAGAATATAGAAATAACTATCTCCCTTGGCCTGCAGATAAACCAAAGCTTAGCTCTTGACCTCCTGTTGCTCACTAGCCCAGAATGTCAGTCCAAGTGTTTATCATTAAGCTTAATGGGTCATAAAATCTGGGCTATTTTGGAGGTAGTTGCAGAGATTTGCAGCCCAGGCAGAGAGCAGGCTCTAAGCTGCTGGGTCTTGTATAACTAGGTAAATAGCAAGCTTCAAATAATACTATAAAGCTATCAAATGTAATAACTAATGCAGTCAAGCAAGTGTTTGGGGAGGGTAGCCTCACTGATGACAAGCTTACCAATAATGACCATAAGAGGCCCCGGTTTAGAAAGACTTTTTACTAACGAGTTTTAAGTCCCTTTTGCTTTACTGGAAGTCAGTTATGTGCATCCAGTTTGGTTCGTGCGTAGCCCTTTTATTTTCTGCACAGCAGTGCTTTCTTCACTGTGGGCCCAAGAGAGCAAGCAGCAAAAACCAGAAACAGAAGCAACCGACAGCTTGCTTACTTTGTCATTGCAGTTTAAATATTTATGACAGCGCTTCACGGCGTGCTAGTAAATACATGATAGCATATTATATAATAGTAATAAAAGTTTAGAAGTAGGAGACCTCACTACTGCACCTTGCTAGTAAATCTTTGCTACCATCCCTAGCGAGGCCATGTAAAGGCCATGCCACTTTTTCCCCAGTTATTCTATGTGAAATGGCAATTAGCTCTTCACTGGCATTTGCAATCACATGTTTTTTAAAATTGCTGTCCACCTCTTACTCAGGCAAGACTTTGGTTCAGGTCAGATTCCTGTAAAAGTTGATGGCTCTGAATTTGCGAGTGAGCAGCAGGTCTTTGGTGTGTGCAGGGGAATGGACAAGGAGCAGCTCCCTCGGTGAGGAAACCTGGGAGGAGGGGATTTGGACCGTGAGTCTTTGGGGTTAATTAACAGTTCAAAGTACCTTTTATTTTTTTTCTTAAGAGCTGTAGAGTATTGATTACCATTTGTACTGTAGTGCTTCAGTGAGGGGGATTCTCAGGAAATTATGTGCAAAGTCAGTTGTGTCTGGACTGAGGATATTGGGAGTTGGACTGAAGTTTGGGTTGGGTGGTGCAGCTTCTGGGGGAATTTACTGTGAAATTCTGACAATGAAAACAGAAAGCAAATGTAGAGTTGACTTTGGGACAGACAAAAGAGTTGACTTTGGGACAAGTAAGAAGGTAGCCCATCAAAGGAGGAGCCTGTCTAGGAAACCTTATGTGTCTGGCTGCTGCCAGGGCCCCTGTTGCTGTGATTTGGATGACATGCCATGGCAGGACAGGGCAGAGCCTACCCCAGACCTGGACAGCCAGCGGTGATCAGTGCTGCCCACTGCAAACACTGGCCCAGAGAGGTCTGTGGCTTGGTCAGCAGGGGAATATGCTGGTTTCTCAATTGTATGGTCCCCGATTTCAGTCCAAGGACTAACTGGGTCATTATCACCTTGAGCTATATTAGCATAAATAGTCAAATTGAATTAAACTGGACTTGTGCACTTAAACAGAGGTGTATATATTTTTGCCTTAATGAATCAAGGAGAGATTCCCCACCTCTTAAAGACAGACATTTGGAAACCTGTGGTTAGTTATGTTTCAAAACGGCAGAAAAAACCATAGAGTTAAAGAAAAAGTAAGTTAAAGATGATTTGTACTTGGCATAAGAGCGGTGTTATCTGTCGTGATGGCTTTTCTAGCAGTACTGTATGTGCTCGAGAAGGCATTTTGGGGATCTGTGCCAACAGAACTTAGTCTTGGAAGCACATCATGTGAATGGATGAGAAAACAAGCCACTAGCACGAACTAAGAGCAAACGTGTAGCAGGCTCTAAGGGTGGGTGGGATGCACATCAGAGTGCAGGAGTTGAGAGCTGTACAGGACTTGGGTAAATGCTTTGCACAGTCACGGAGAGATTAAATGTACAACAGGTACTGGATTATTTATCTGATGTACACATATGTATGTTTACAAAAACAATTGCTCAATGATCAAGACTGTTATCTTAGTTGTTACCAAAGACATCGTGAGGATGCCAAATGGGAAAGTGAGAGCTGCCAAAATCAAGAAGTAACAGTAGAAGTTGTTGACTTTTAATTTTGAGCCTTTGAATATACAGGCATCTCTAATTATGTGTGCTACTTCATACACAAGATTGAGCATGGTGCAGCCGTTGTTTCTTCATTTATTATATCTCAGTACCCACTGGTGGAAACTTCCAGTGCCTTGGCTGAGTGAGGCAGCAGTCCCCAGACCCACAGAGCAGCATGGATTCTTACGGGATGAGACACACAACCAGGTGGGCTCCCTGGTCCCTCAGCTCCCACAGTTCAGTCTTTCCGTAATGTCACATTTCTGAAGGCTGTGCTGGGAGATCTGGTGATGTTTTAGTTCATTTGGTGCAGTTTGAAAAGCAGAAGCTGTAGTGGTGTTTGTTGCTTTGTTGGGGACGCTTGGTGCATTACCTTGCTTAGAACCCAGTGCCTCTGCCCTGTAAAGCCTCAATCTCAGTGCAATAATTCTGCAAACACTGTTCTTGAATTTCAGACATTGGGAGGCCACTGGACTCTTGCATTTTGCAGTAGTGTGGGATTGAGGCATGAAGATTTCCTCGTACATTTGAGAAAGGTGGTAGGATGGACGTACCTTGGTTTTGAGTTTGATCTGTGGGATTAGTGTTGTTGCAAGATGTGGCAGCATCTCAGCTCACTTTTGTAATGTATCTGGCAGTTCCGAAATTCCCCAAACTTTGCTCTCTCTCTCTCGTACATTTCTCTTTTCTAAGAAAGCATTGACTGTTTCTGAATTTTGCTGCTTTTTATAGGCTCCTTTTCCTCCCCCTCTCACCACTTGCTGCCTCTTCTCCTCCGCCCCAGTTACTAAAATCTCCTCTCCCCAATGTGTCATCTTTGTCAGCAGTGCTCTCATCATCCGCAGGCTGAAAGCAGAGCATGCCTGAGGAAGAAGAAATGACCCCGAACCCCCCTTAAGTTTTCAGGTGGCTGGAAGTTGTTTGCCGATCAAAGGTGGTGTGCGGGAATCTCTTCTGCTCTTTGCTTCCTCCATCCTTTATCTGGCAGTGCTTTCTCCCTGCTTCGGGCTGGCAGGGCTCACCCTGCAGGCTCTGCAGGGGCTTCGTGCTGAAACGAGTGCAGCTTTGCATTTCCAGATAAAAGGCACAGACGAGTACCCTGGTGTATAAATACCAACTGCAGAATTCCTGCAGTCAGGGTGGTAGGTGCCTTCAGGAATATCAGAAGCACTTTGGTAGGGAGAAAAGAAATAGGAGAGCAAGGAATTTTGGAAAGGTAGGTAAAACAGAGAGGAAAAATGCACGATGACAAAGCTCGGCTGAATTGGCTCTTGAGAAATACTTGTTTTGATCGCTGCAGTAATCAAGTCATGATTTTCAGGAGTATTATGAATAGCTCTTACATGTAGAAAGTTTGCAGGTGGGGCATAGACTGATCCCATCTCTCTCCCTGGACATTTTCAAGCTGCGGCTGGAGAAAGCCCCAGGCAACCTGCCCTGGTCCTGCTGCAAATGGGGGGCACACAGGTCCCTCCAGCTGGGGTGAGTCTGTGACATTGGTCAGTGTTTGGAGAGAGGATAAAACCAAAAAAAACCATAGAAGTAGTAGGAGTGACATGGCAAATTTGTTTTTAATGTAATCTGGGCTTTATCACTGGTATTGACTGTACTGAAGGATTCCAGGTCCGGCAAGGGGGTTGATCTAGGTAAATGTATTTATTTTCCTGCTTTTCATTTCCCATGGATGTACATACTGGTTTAGCTTAAAAGCGTTTGGCAAGGAAGAAACAGAAGAAAGGGGACAAATTAAGTGACTGCTGCCAGATTAATTATTCCATAGCATTTCAACTCGTATTTTTAAACCTACAACTTTGGGAATGTTCAAAATTATCTTTGCAATGACCATCTTTCAATCTAATTTAAAGTCATTCAACTTTACAAGAAGCAATTATGCTCCACGCTGACAAATGAAAAGACATGGCAACATCAGAAAAAGTGATTATTCAAGCAGTCTTTCTTACATAAAATAGCTAACTGATCTCCCAGCTTCAGTCCTTGAGTGCTGTTGCAAATATCTTCCTGAAAGATAACTTCATTCTCGGTACACTGGCTGCCTGCTTCTCATCACTGATTGCTCTCTGTGTTGTCACAGTCATGGTTTAGGGGTTAAGAAATTATTTTCTCTTTTGTTTCTGTAGTTGTTCTTGCACTCACTGCTGTTTTTGTCATCTTCTTCTGTGACCAGTGAAAGTGAGGAGCAGGGAATGGGGGGTTGTGTCCTACTTAGAAACATAAGGAAATCTCCAGATTTGCTGCTCTTCTGCTGCTCTGACCATCTTCCTTGAGGCCATCAAGTCTGAGGTTCTGGAGGAATCTAAATGTCGATGGGCTTTGTTGCCAGAGATGGGGATCCATTTACAGGTATCTTGGTTTATTGGTGTGGAGATGACTGATGTCTCCTGGTCCAAAAACTGAGAAGGGAGGGGAGTGAATCTGCCAAAATACAGGAACTTTCTAAAAACAAACAAACAAAAAAACTAAATGAAAAAACCAACACCAAACTAATTCTCAGAGTTTAAATTTCCATTTTAAGTTTTGCAAGTCACTGTAACTAGTACAGTGTTGCACTTGAAATCTTGTTATGAGCAAAAGGAAATGCATCTTATTTGCAAAGCCAAGAATGTATTGTTAGTGTAATTGAAATCCTAACCCTCTAATGCAATGTTTATTGTTAGTCCAAGTTATTACAGAAAAAGGAAAATAAAAAATCCTGCTACAGAAGAAGTATCAATAATAAGTTAAATGTTGCTATACACATTTCCTACCATCTGTGCCTTTCTCTGCTCACCCTTCCACTGCCCCCTGCAAAAAAGTGGGGTGGCACAGAGGTAAGTTTTTGGTTTTCTTTTTTGTTCTTTCTTGGGTCCCCTGCAGGCATGTCTGGCTTTCTGTACTGTACATCAAAGCCTGCCCCAATATTGAGATGCAACCAGCAGAAGCAGAGGATCCATTCAGATTCAACCAAACAGACCAATTTTGCAGGTGGAAATCGCTGTTTTGTGTGGGCTTTTATCCCCCTTGGCCTTACCGACCCTTTTGTAAATTCAAAATACCTCTTCTCCAATAAAGCATTTCTGCTTCTAGTCCTGACTGCTCTTAAAATTTAAAAAAAAAAAAAAAAAGGGCAGTGAGTCATTAGTGTCCTGCGCTGCTCCCGGGAGGAGCATGATGCTGATGGTGGCATTTATTCTTCCTTGCTGGGAGAAGCAGAAGGTGGAGGTTGGTGGTTTCTTCCACCGGGCTCTAGGATCCACTTGGGATAATACATACATTTATGTTTTCCAGCATGCTTTTACATGCTCTTTCTTAGAGTTTGCATCCCCACGTTGTATCCATGTTTACTGTATGTGGAGCATCTTAAACACATTGGATACTTGCTCCTTATTCTCTTTGCTACCCCAAAACCTGACTTTGCCAATGTCTGCATTTCTTTGACTGTTAGTGAGATATGTATGGGGCTTATGCTCTGTTGCCTACGGGCTGTCCAGTACCATCCTGTGCCCCCTCTCCTATCTTCCCATGCCTGCACCTCTCTGTGTGTCATCCTGTGCCCCTGCTTGGGAGTCCCCTGCTATATCATACTGTGATGCTATTCCTCTGCACTGCCTGATTGCGCCGGGATCATCAATATTTCATTCTCCGCAGAACACCTACCTGTTACTACCCTCTGTACAAGCATTGCAGTTATGCACAAAGATAAGCCACTTGGTTAATAGAAAATTGCTGGTATAGCTAAATGAGCTGCAGCAAACCCTGAGGCAGACACAGCTAGAGCCTGACCCTTGGCAGAGTCAGTGCCTCAATGTGTACCGTTTCATCAGGTTATTTGCTGGTTTTGTTCCCCCTCTCTGTCTCATAACAGTTCTTGACTTTTTATTTTCATCTTGATTATTGCTGAACATTAGGTCGATGTTTATAGGAAACTATTCATAAGGCTGTCAAGATTTCTTTCGTGATCTTAAAGTTAATTGAGAGACTGTTGCTGTGCCTACAAACTGAAGGTTGTTGTCCCTGCCCTGTGAGTTGGTTTGTGTTTCCCAGTGTTGAATTTAAGTTGACATCTCAAAAGTATTTTTGACTGAGCAGCAGTCACTTCTGATGTCGGAAAGTTCAGTCTCTACAGCCCCAGGCCATCAAGATGATTGCCCAGTCAACATGGAAGTAATTGGGATTTTCCATTCTTACTGTCTATGAAGGAAGAGCAGAAAAGCCAGAGGATTGGCTTGCAGGTGCTGCTCAGGCGGCTGTGCTGACACATCTCTGCCTTGCTGCCTGGAATTGGGCATGGCACTGCAACTCACAGGGATTATGCTGATACCATTGGCTAGTTTACTGCTGTAGCTTTGAGCTTGCTTTGACACCCAACACTGTTCCTGTTCTGTCATTCCTGTATAATCTGCACCACGTTGTTAATTTTTTCAGTAAAAAGTTGTGCAGTACCTATTTATCCATAGCCTGTTGTAGCAATAAGCTGCTTTTCAGCATTCCTGATCATAATTTGTGTTTTGGGTGCTCTACCATTTGTCTAAAAATATGCCTCTATTTATTCAACCTTTGTCTGCTTTACTGTTTTTATATACCCACCCCCTTCAGTGGGATTTGCCAAGGACTGACTGTGTCTCTTTTCACAAATGTTACCAATTTCTGACCTTTTTTGAAATTGGAGAATTTTGTGGGATTCACTCCTAGAGGAAGCGTTAACCTGAGATGTGCTTTTCAGTTTTCCCTCATTCCTGCTTTTAACACCTCGCTGTAATCTTTTGAATTTTCCAAGCCAGAAGCTTGGACATGGTTTGCTTAGCGGACACTGCCCATTGTCAGCAAGGCTTGACCTGCTCCAGGAGTCTGCTCGAGTCCCCATTCTTCAAACCTCCTCCAAAACTGTTTGTTCATCTGTATTTTGAGCGTTTCAGAGGATTTTACTGTGGTGTTTCAGCCACAAACACAGAAAACAGTCCCAATCACACATCAGCCCTAAATTCTGCCTGCAGGCTCCTCTCCCTCCTTATACTACTGGTACCTGGGTGGACTGCAGCTACTGAGTCCCTCCATGGCATTTCCCAAATGTGATGTATCTCAAAGGATGCAGAAGATTGTCCCAGATTAAGGTTGTGGTTTTCTGAGGCTCATCTGTTCATGATGTGTTTAAGCAAATGGCGTATTCATAATTCTAGATAAAATTAAGGGGGAGGAGGGAGTGGTTTCACATTTTGAATGCAAACATTTAAAACAGATGCAGCCTGCTGGGAAGCATCGCATTAAATTGCATGACTTTTTAAAAGAAAAGAACATCCATTTTACTTGAGTCCACAATACGAAAGATTAGGAGTTGAGAGACATTTTTCGCCCACTTTGAAAGTAAATGTATTTTAAATGTTATTCTTTAGTGCAGCTGCTGCTTTGTCTCTCTGGAAAGCCTTTCTCATGCTTTGAGCGATATAAAGTTGTGGGTTGTGTGCTATTCCAGTTTAAGATGCCAGACTTCCTTTCCACCCATGGGAGGTTTTCCCACCACCACCTTCTAGATAAATGTAGGACTTTTTTATTTCAACACACCACTGGTTTGGGGAGATCTGTTGGAGATTTACCATCTTAGAATTATTTGTGCAGGGAAAAGTATGAATGTGAAGATTTCATGTTATTTTAGAATAGACATATCAATGTAAGATGGCATAGAGTCAGCTGGGTTTTTTCTCCTCCAATGTAATTATCCAGTAGTTCCTACATTTAAATAAAATAAGCCAAAACAAACTAGGACCTGTGAAAGAGGCTCATGGTGCTGATGGAATACCCTGGGGTAGTGTTGATGGGGCAGCCAGGAGCCAGTGGGATGCTCCTGTTAGCTGCTTGTCACAGATGGGTATTTGTTGTAGTTACTGTTCCAGCTACCACTTATTTGGGGCTGGAAAATCATCCTGCAGAATGGGTTAATTTGAAGATGCTGGTAAGTTAGGTATGCCAAAAATCTGAGGAGTCTAGTGTTGCCTGAGCTTTGTTACCACCCATTGACCACAGGAGGAATTGCGAAGGGCATGCAACAGCAAGTATCAGCACTGGAATAGCCGCAGGATTTTGCTGTCTTGTCACCCCTGTTGTCATGATCTGATCTGTTCCGGGGACTTCCCTCTCCCAATTCTTGCTGCTTTCCTTTGAGAAAAGTGCCTTTTTGAGGAAAGCCCTGGATAGAGCTTCCTCCTTTCCTATTCCTCTTCTCTTTCCTCATGAGAATATATTGTGTAGATTGAGCTTGCTGATCTTGAGATCATTACTGCCGTCGTACCATTCTGAATACATCAGCTGTGCCCATAATATGTAATCTGAAGCCATTATTCTCTAGAAGTGATCTTCCTTTTTTTAATTATTATTATTTTTATACAGCCAGCACTGCAGTCTGAGCGCTTCCCCAATTGTAACTCATATTTAGTGACTTACTAAGGTTTATCCAAGTCACAGATTCCCAGAGGATATTCTGAGCTTGTTTCTTATTTAAAAACATCATCTAAATTCAAATCAGGAATTAACACAGTTCTGCAAATGACATTCACCCCTCTGCAGAAGGACCAACATTAATCCTATGCGTTGCAGCAATGGCATTTCAAGCCTTGTTTGAGGGCTGTAGTGGGGCTTAAATGAGCCTTAGGCAAAGCACAGACCTCTGCAATAGGTAGGACTAACACGGCCTACTTTGGGCACCAAGCTTAAACATGTGTCAGAGGGGCTGTATTAGGATGTGGGTTTGCTTTATAGCCAGAGAAAAAGACAAGGTGCTCCACAAAACCTTCCTGCATCACTTGGTACTGGAATAGCTGCAGACAAAACCTTCACATAATCCTTCTCCTAAACCATTGCCCCACTGCTGGAATCCCTACCTTTGCTGGGAGAAGGATCAGGTCGTCGTTTCACGGCTCTAAGGGAACCGATGTGGGGCTGGCAGAAGCAGCAGGATCTTTAGGCTGGGACTTTCAGCACCTGTTGGAATTCGGTTCAGGTTGATCTGGTTCCTGTAAGGCTTTCTGGAAATCTTCACCTTTAATGTATTTAATTTTTTTTTTTCCTCCTTACTAGTTGTCATCTTCAGTACATGTTGTTTGCTTTGCTAGAGCTCCCACAAAATCCGTTGCACTGAGTGCAGCAAGCAAGTTGGAGAGCATCCATCCATCCCTCCCATGCCTCTAGGGCAGAGTGTGCCCTCAGCATAGAAATTGGAAAATGGGGCTCAGAATAGAAGAGGAAGTTGATACACTCACTTCTCCAACATCCCACTGCTGAGAAAAATATAAACCCAAAGCAGATGTGTCATTAAATCATTTTAAATCATTGCAAACATTGCAGGAGTTCAGTACAATCTCTGAATCCATAGCTTTAAGCCACCTCTGCAGTGTTCTGTATCTCTGTCATAAAATTTAGATGAACTACACTGGGTAGACTGTTTCACTGTTACCTGATAGCCACCTACCTTTTAAAGTTGAGATTTACTGGGGAAGGATAGAAATACATTTCAGTGCATTGTGAGAGCTCACCCGAAGACTGGTGTGATTTCTCAGTCCTTGTAAAGCTTCTACCCAACATGGAAAAATGTCTCCCTTCAATTCAGAGACCAGGGAAAGGAAGCTGTCTAGTATCTGAGATTAAAATACATGATTATTTAATCACTGGTTAGTTAGTGATAATGAGCAAGTATTTTGCAAAATGAGCTCTTAAAATGAATCTCTAAACACAGATCCTCGTGTGCACTCTGAAATTGAATGCAAAGTGTAGCCCTGCTGTTCTCAAGAAGGGCTCGCTGGATCAGTGTTCAATCTCGGCCAGGTGTTGGTGGCAAACCTGCTGGCCAAATTGCCAAGCAACATGTGTAGCAAGGTCAGGGGGAGGATGTAGCTTCAAGGGTTTCTTAACTCATAATTGTTATTTCTTGTGCTTCACTGAGCTTTTCCAGCACGGATATGTTCCCCTTTAATTGTTGGACTTCTGAGAATGGCTTGACAGCACAGCAGCCAAACAATCTTGTTTTCCTTTGTTAGCTATTTTTATTTTACCCGGATCATTACTTACCAAAAAGCACTGCCATCACTTGAAATAAACGTGTTTAAACATTAATAAGTAGCTTAAGAGACGCTGTTTTTGATGCTGTGTGGGAAAATACTGGCTGATTCTTGGAGGAGAAAAAAGGTAGCACAAATATTTTTTGCCTTGTGTGTTTTAATATCCCTCAATAATTACTTTGCAAGTGGGAAAGCAAAGAAGGGAAATTGCTGTAATCAACTGCCCATACCATGGCCTTGACAAAAGCCCCACCCAAGCCAACAAAGCCTGAACTGGTTCCTAACAGCAGCAAAAAGAGGTTTGTGAGGGTGCACCTGGCTGTGCCTCGTGTCTGCCCAAAGATCCCAGACTCTGCTGGGAGTCTGGTGGCACTGAAAGCAATGCCCTGGACCTCTCCGGTGGTGGTTAGCACTACGTTAAGAGAATTAACAGCACATATTTCATTATTATCTATTATAATTTCAACTCTGTTGAAAGCCTCAAATAAAATCAGAACATAATGACGCTACCCATACTCCCAAATTTCTTAGAAACTGACTTTTGAAAGGAAGATTTATTCCATTTTTATACAGTCGAGCATGTTACAGTATGTATCGTGCTGCTCCCTATCCACGCAAGGTACTGCGTTCATCACTTCATGTAGACTCAGAAAGGCGATCTAGAATGGACTGTTGAATCATCTTTGTCCTTTCTCTGGCATTTCGCGAGCTGCTCTGTTTCCACCTGCTCATCTTGGCATGGGGTGTGCTGTGTCTGACTACACTTTCCTGTGCAGAAAGATGTCCAGGCTTCACATGGCATCTGCAAGAAATTAAACGTTTGCTGCTATACTTGATAGCCTGTTTGAGAGTTTAATGATTCATAGTATAAAAATACTTTCCTTGTTGGCTCTTCCTTGCCTTCAGCTTCCAGCCAGTGATTCCTTTTATTCCTTATTGCAGAGATAACAAAGCCCTTTTTTGCGCTGTGTTTTCTTTTGTGAAGGGTGTTTTACGCTATAATCAAGTTACCTCTCAGTCTTCTTTAGACAAGCTGAGCAGATTGGGCTCCACATTTCTCATTATAAGACATTTTTCTCCCATCCAGTAATTTTTATGGCTGTCTCCTGTATCCCTTCCAGTTTTTCAACATCCTTCTTGCCAAGGTTGACCCTAAAGCTGTTCCAGGATCCATCTCATCAATGGCGACGTGAGGGAGGTGAAATTGCCTCCTGGCTTGTGCGCATTGCATTTCCATTTTAGATGGACATGGCTTAAGCGGAATATCCCCGGTAACATAGGGAGGTTGTGTTCTGGTCTCCTGAATATTTTTTTACAGGGGCATTTTGTTACTGGCTGCTGTGGCCAGTTCTGTAAGTACCTCTGCGGTCCTTGTGGTGACCAATAGTTTTTTTCTTTTCATTGCATTTTCAGCCATTAAAAGAAGAAAAAGTTTGACAGTGCCAAGCTGTTTCTGGAGAAAGATGAGTTACTAACTTAATAAATGCAGGTATTCCCAATGCTTTCTTATTTGCTGGTTTTCTGGCTTGGCAGCTAAGCTGAAGTTCAATTAAGTGTCTCTAACCTTGCTGCAGGGAAAGCTGGGGAACCATTTGTTATTTTAAATCTTTTTACTTTTCAATTGTCAAATTCAATTAAGGGACAGTTTATGTTCTCATTGGAAAAGGGAAGCAGCTATAGAAAACCCAGCAACCTGAGCTGTTCTGGGATCTGATGAGGGGTTTCATGCTTTCAGCACAGTCATCTTCAGAGGTTTTGGCAGTAACTGCGAATAGGTTTTTGCTTATCTTAATATATGGGGTGTTACACGTGCCTGTTTTCATGCTTTGCAGCCAAGCTGCAACCCCAGAGGACAGAGCTCAGCAATGTCCACCTGAGCAGGGCTAGAAACTTGCTTTTAGCCAGTTTGCAGAAACTTTAGTTTGCACAGACTGTGCCTTGCCGCAAAGCCATTGAAAGCAAAAGTGACATTTCCAAGGAATGCAAACATGTATGTGGGGTTTTGGGGGTTGTTTTTGTTTGTTTTAATTTCGCTATGTCCCAGAAACAACACTGCTTTCCTTCAAAATCTCATTTGTGGTTATTTTCCTGCTTGTGGGAGGGGGAAAAAAGGGCTTGTGCATTCGTATGTTGAAGGACATCATACGTAAAGATTTGGTCCTGTAAAAGTACGAGACGGGCATTGTCATGGGCTTTGGCAGTCATTGATGCAAAACCAAGTAGTAAATGTTGCTTGAATTCATCTGAAGCCGCTTCCTAACCAGGGACTCAGGCATTTGTGTTGACCTGCTGCACGTCCTGTGTCTGGCTTCACAGGAGACTTCTTGCGTAAAATACTGTTCCTGGGCTGTCAGGATTTTTTGCTATGTAACCTGGTTAGGTTTCTTTACAGCCCTTTGCAGTCTCAGAGCAGATGTTCTTTCTTTCTTGCTGTCTCATCCCCTCTTCCCCCTCCAGTTAATGGTAAGAAGTATTTTTAAGTACCATTTCCATGTAAATCTGTGAGGCTGAGTGACTTAAGAGGCCAGTTGGGAGGATGAATGTGTCATCACTGGAGTAAAACATAGATTTGGGGAGTTTTCATGTTTGTTTGGTTTTTGGTTTTTTTTTAATAATGTTGCCATTTCTGGTGGGCCAGCAAAACCAGCTGCTGCAAAATGCTGGGGCGAGGGTTACGTGGATGCCTGTGCTTTGGAGAAGCTTGTTATTATAATAATTATAATGCACCTCTCTTTGGCTTAGCAATGTTCTCCAAATTGGTATTTGTTCTTGAAGTTGTGTATAATTCCCACTTAGTTAATTTAGGCTGAAGTAATTGTGTAAGGTACAGCTGGAGGTTTGTATTTGTTCCTCTGGAAAAAAAAAAAAAGGATTAGAGCAATTTTTGGGTGAAACGTGATTTCTAAGATACCATCCCACTATAGGACATCTGGTGGCATCCACTGGCATTCAAGTAATTAAGGGATGTTCCCTGCTGGTGTGGATGTGATGCCATACCCTGGATTCCCCATAAAAGCACCAGTGTGGTCATTAAAGTGAGTAGCAATAGTCCTTTAGGCATCTGTCACTGGTCCTGAGAGGTCTTGGAAAGGCAACAGCCAAAAACCACGGGGATGAGAGTGCCACTAGCTGAGAAACAGCCAGAATAACTAAAACTTTTTGATATTTATGATAAAGAAATGCAAAATAGTGGCACCAACGGGTATGCAGTGCAGGTAGAAGAAGAAAAATAAGATAATAATAAGAAGGATTATTTTTTGAAGCCAAGCAAGGCAGGAGAAGGCAGAGTTTTGAAGCACCAGATGAAGCCAAATGCACGTGTTTGTGAGCAGCCTGCTCTGCAGACTTCGCAGCAACCGGGAGCGCCTGAGCCAGCGGCGAAGCTGGCGCTGCGCAGTGGTTGCTGCACAGTGATTCTGTAAATCCTGTGTGTGCTGGGAAACCCTTTGGAAATTAATATTTAATACAGAAATAAAGTGATTATATGTATGTGTAAATGCTGTGTTTATCTCCCTGCTGCCCTATAAATGGCTGGTAGCTATCAGCCCAGGAGGGCTATAATAATTATGGCTTCACTGACTTGGCTAATAAAAAATCAATTCCATTGAGACGATCCTATGCTTGCCTTAATGGGAGGCACTGGAAGCGTTATCCCCATTTTAAGTATGCACCTGCAAAGAAAAGGGACTTTCCTGGAGTCCAGCTTTCCCCAAAACTGGGAACTTCTGAAAATGCTGTTTTTTCCTAAGCCATCTCTTGCCTGGCAGCCTGTGCACACAGTGCTCGTGAGCAGCAGCTGCTTTCCCTGGCACCTCCCAGACTTTTTCCCAACTGGGTATCTCTGGTTTGGTTTTGGTTTGGGTGTTGTGTTTTGTTTTGGTTCTTTCCCAAGAGGAAAACTCCAAACCAGAAACTTTTTGCAAACTGAAAGAAAGTTTCTCTTTCCATGGGAGTGCGAGGGAGACAGGTAGAAACCAAGACTTCAGAGTGAGCTGGAGTGCAATGTTATTTGTGGATATATAGACCCATCCCCAGTCTCCATGTGGGAGCTGAACTGGGGCTGGTAACGACTGAAGTCTTCAGTAAATGCTTTTATATAAACTTTATCTGTTACGCGGAGTTGTGTTGTCTTGTTTCCTAGGGGCAATATATAATTTGTTCACTAATAGACTGTCCTATGTAGACAAATTAGACCTTTTTAACACCATCCTTATTAATTGGTTTTGACTGCACTGCGTTAATTACAGCAGGAATAGGAACATCGTAATTGTAGAGAATTGTTCTCTAATTTGGGGAAAACAGACAACATTTGGCGCCCAGCTTCCAGTGCGAGTTTGCTATCTCTGTATTTAAACGTGGTACTTAAACCGTTAACATAATCTTGGGGTGGCTGTAATTATGTGAATAACTGGGTGGGAAGGAGTCATAACATGGTATAAACATAGCCCCAGGGAGTGCAAACCTGGTTTTATAGACAAAATAAGAGCAGAAGGGGGATGGAGAAGGGATGCCAATGCTGCCACATCCCAGGGCCGGCGTGGATGGTTATCATGGCTTATATCGAGTACAAGTGGGGACTGGGTGTTGGCATCACCAAGCATAGTGCAGCGGTGCCCGTCCTCCCAGTGGAAATTTGGGAATTTGGGTTTATTGCCTGTTTAAAGTAGCTGGGAAATCATTGAAGGCTTTGAGCAAGACCCACCAAAGTTCATCGGGTACTGCCTCTGGGATACATGTCCCAAGTCACAGCTTTGGTCCCTAGCAGGAGCAGCCTTCCTGCCCAGCAAGATCCTCCATTTACCTTCATTTGATTTCATTGCTCTCATTGCCTTCCCTCTGTGCTGTGCGGAAGAAGAGAGCAGAGAGCCTTCTCTCAGTCCCCTGCTGAAGCCAAGAAGATGCAGACCTGTTGGAGAGAGAGTGAGCTCTCACAGTACACCTGATACTGAGCCTGATGGAAGGGACTCTGCTGCCCATGTGCATGTGGACTGGGGTAAACGATGCACATCAGTGCATTGGTTTCCCAGAGCTTGTCTATATTATTCTATGTTTTAAAATCTCTCTGGTGCTACTAAATCGATACCTCTACAATGCTGCAAGGATGCATAATGCTGGCAGGGTTACAGAGCACCTTTCTCTTTCATGCAGAAATCTGGGATCTCAGCATCGTCAGCAAACTGAGGGTCTTTAAGCCTTCTTTCAACCCATAGGACCTTCTTGGCTACAGAGTTGCCTTTTAATTTTTTTTAAAAGGGTTTTTCCAGCATTGGCTGGCTTTAAACCTGCTTGATTTGTAGCAGGTGAGTTGTTGAGATCCAGCCTGATACCTTTACCCACAGCTTATAACATAGAATATTTGTGTTCCCATGAAAGCTGTCTGCAGGATACAAAGGGTTTATTCATTGCTGCCCAAACGGAGGCAGTGATCCCCTTACCGTCCTGCGCCTGTGTCTTGAAACCATCTTAATATACTGTATCACGGCACTTTAGAAAGTCAAATCTCTTTTTAGCCCGACTTCCTAAGGCAGCTTATGTGATCATGCTCTGTTTATATCTTCATCCCTCCCTTCAAGAACTTTTGAACCTGTGGGCCCAGATCAGCCAAATTTATCAGCTGAAGGTGTTGATGGTAGCAAGGCTGCAAGGTTTTTTTGGAGCTAGATAAAGCAGTGACACTGAAGAAAAGTGCTTCTGTGTCAGCTCACGGCTGATCAGACGTGAAGTCTGTGGGAGAATCTTAGAGACACCCAACTGCACACCAGCTGTGGGAATTGCTTTTTTTTGCAGAGCCCCGGCAGGGCCAGCCCAGTGCGGGTCCTGCTGCAGAGGTGCCATGGCAGCGTTGGGGCTCACAGGGCTCCCCCGTTCCTGCTCTCATGGAGCTCAGCCATGCGAGAGGCCATTTGGCTATAAATAGCAAGCTGCAAGTAGTGGAGGGGACATCACCACAGCAAACAGATTTTCTGCAATGTTACAAAAGTTGGTGACATTTGGAAGAAACAGCAAAACTTGCATTCTCATTTTTGCATTGGAAATGTACAGGGACATCGTGAGGGTCACAATAAGTTGGGGTTTTTTCGAAGCTCTGTGTCTTGAAACCAAGTGATGGAGAATCTCAGGTTTGGGGTTTTCACAATGACTTTCCTGCACTTCTGACACCAGAGAAAATGTTGAAATGAAGCCAAGCCCACAATTTCAGGCACAGAAAAACTGATTAAAGCTGCATCTAGTCATGCATGTGTGTGTATACATACATGTGTGTGCATTTATATGCATATATGTGTATATGTATGTGTGTGTATATATACGTATACGTAGGCATGTGTTAGGCAGTACTGCTTATTTCAAGCCATTCTAATGGCAGAGTGAGATTCAGTGTTTTTAATCTCAAGCTTGAGAATGCGGTGATAGGAGAAAATTCCTGTGGGGTCTCATCCTGGGGGCCAGCCAGATAAGTTTGGGGTACCCTGACAGCTAAACTACACCTTATTGTGATCCAAAACCCGTGAGCTCGTTCCAGCTTTGCATCTTTTTCCTGCAGACACATGAATGATTCCCCACGGTCTCGCCTGACCCGAGTAAAACAAAACCACACCGACCGGGTTGTATCTCACAAGGAAAAAGCTTCTATAAACTCAGGTCTCTCAGCAACAACCTCAATGAACTAAATCCTTCTCGGGGAGCAAATGATAATCATATGAAGAGGCTCAGTTTCCCCCTGCTGTGCATCTGTCAGTCAGCTGCCTGTAGAGAGGGTGGAAAGCAGCTCTGCTGCCGTAACCCTGTGGGTAGAGACAGGGGACCAGATGGGTGAGGGATTACATCTGCGACAGTGAGAGGGAAATTGAGAACGGCCATGCCGGCAGCTCTGTCGTGGATGGCTCATGTGCAGGTATGGGGAAGTACACCCCGCCATGGCTGCTCTGATTTGGTCTCGGGGCCGCATCCAGCCCTCCTGTGTGGAGGTTTGAGGCGTGCGCAGTTAGAGGAGGAGGTTGTGGTGCAGGCTTCTGAGGACGCTAAGTCCATTTCTACTCAAAAAATGATTGCATTTGAGACTGGAAGGTGGAATTGAAAATTGTTAGCCACTAATATCAAATAGGTTTTCTTCTTTTTTCTGAAGTTTTAATCTTAAATTTATACTTGTGTTTTAGAGTTTTGATGGGAATAAGCTGTGTTTCTGTTTCAGATCAGTGTTTGACATGACAAAGATTGTCTGATGTCAGTCTATAGTGGTAAAGGTAGTACAGAAAAGAATGGTAATGAACCTTGAATAATTGGGCTAAACCTTTTTGTTCCTAATTTCTAGGATGGAGCTCTGAGCCCACTGTAAACAATATTTTCTGGCAATTTAAATCACTGCTTTTCTCAGGAAGAATTAAAATATCCTAAAAGAAGTGGCATATAACATCAGCAAAAAGGCAGCAAGCGAAACTCTCAAGTGCCTTGGTTCTTCTTAATCTGCTCTGGTTTTTTTAGCCTCTTGTATTGTTTAGGATCTTTGAGCTAAGAGTTGAGGTTCCTTCCATGTGCTTCTCTGATACATTTTGACCAGCCTCTTTATGATGACCTCTCATTGCAGTAGTCATCAGGGATGTGTTGCATGACTCGTCCGAATGTCATTTAGGAGGAAGACTGCAGAAAAGGTTCTCCAGCAAAGTCTTTATCATCTCTTTTTTTGCCTTTTGCTATATGCGCATCATATTGTATCCCTGGCTTCCTAAATATTTTCTTCCTTGCTGGATGAATCTTATTTTCAGCCATTACTCTTCAATCTTCATGAAACTAAGTAAAAAATAAAAATTTCTGAAGCTAGATGTTTTTCTGCTTGGAAAAATCTTTGAAGCTTGAACTTCTGTTGCCTTGATTTTCCTGCTATTTTCTAGTAGCCTTTTGCATGGATGGACATGGGTCTTCCAATATTCTGTTTTCCTACTGGTACATATGCTAGACTTGAGTCCTTTGATAACCATATTATTGACTCTAGGACCTTTTGGACTGGCTTTCTCATTCTTCTTGTGTGGTTTATAATTTTTGGCCTATTAACTCTGATAGGTGATTAAATTTAATTAGACGAAGTCGAACTTGATTATTTAACCTTAATTAAGCCACTCTGGATCTCCATTCTTCAAATCTCTTGAGAATTAATTACAATATTCCCTTTCCAGTATAACCTACATTAGGAGTATCAGCTAAACATTTTAAAACTGAGTAAGAGAGGTAGATCTCATGGGTTTCTTGAGGTGAGCATTGTTAAGGCCTGATGTTTGAGTTTGATGTGGTGGAGACATGCCCCATCATAAACACTGGGTGGTGCTTTGCCATAATAAAAGCTTGTAAATAGGATTTCTTTCTTTCTTTTTTTTTTTTTTCTTTTTTGTCTTATTTTAAGAATAGCCTTCTTGGTTATGAATTCAGGAGTCTGCATATATCTTGTTTGAATCGTCTCACACCAAGTGTGTGAGACCTTTTCCTCGAGTGCAGTATAAATCGCTGATTAGGTAAAATGGGCTGTCTAAACCAATATTTTAAAATTATAGTCCATCTTATTTTAACCAGGGGCTTCAGAGCTGACTGTTAATAAATACCAACTTGGACATATTTAATTAAGTATAAAATACAATGTTGTCCTGGATTTATTTTGAAAGGATTTAACAGTTATGATACTTAGATTTTCATCTGTGTTTTATTTAATTTATGTACCTTCCTATGTGGCATATTGTAGACAGTTCTTATGAGATACTTCAACTCTTTAGTACTATAATTTAATTACTATAAGTGAATCATCCATCTTTATTGGGTGGAACGTGTGGCAATTAATCTACCATGATGAAAGAATTAACCTATGAATAAAGCTATAGGGTTTGGACAGTCAGGGCCCTTTGGCTTGGGAGGACTGTGGTTTTGCTCTTAGCAGAAAAAAACCTTTGAAGGTCATTCTGGTGGGGGCCCAGTTTTGGTCAGGGTGAGTGCCTGCACTAACTAGATGTGCCCCAAGTCTTTCTGATGGGCACAACATCGCCCTTTTGGTGTTCATTTGAAGAGGGGAAAGTAGCTCCAAAAACCACAACCACCTGGATCCGCAGCCCCTGGACGTGGTCCGGGAAAGCTTTCTGTTACGCTGGTGGGAGGCTTTCGCACTGCCAGCCCCAGCCAGCGAAACCAGCCGTCCTCCCACCTGCAGTGCTGCAAAGCACGGCTTATCTGGAGAAGGAGCTGGGTGCCAGGTGACTGGATTTCTAGGATGTTTTGAAGCAGGTTTATCCCTAGCTATGTATAGCACAAGCTTTCTCAGTTATATTTCTGGTACCAGTTCTTGAGCTTATTGTTTCCCAGGTGTTTTCTCTAATGCTTGCGTAAAATTCACTGCTTTTTGAACGTTGCTGCCATAAATTCTCAGGCTAATATATCCAAAGGAAACAAATACAAAGATTAAGTAGAGCATTTTATACCTGGATGAATATTACAGAGATCCTCCCCTGATCTCATTCAGCCTGATTGTAAATCTGTTGTAACTCTCAGATTTCCCTCCTATGTGAGGTAGCAAATGGCTGTGTCCCATCCCAGGTGATCATGCTGGGTTTATTTTAGCATCAAGGTGTCTGCTAGAGAGCTCTGTGTTGTCTGACTTACGCGTGCAGCACAGATACGTTGTTCCTAAAGTAGCACATCACTTCTAAGAAAATGAAAAAGCAATGTAAAATGCATGACCGGTTGGTTTGCCAGTCAAATAAGAAATGATTTCTAGAGGCCATGAATTATGCACCAAGTAATTTTTAGTATTAATTTTACTGGTGCTTTTTAAAGTGGCTCTAGCAGTAGCATTTTGAAAAGATTCGAAATAGTTAGAACCTACGGCAAAGAGCTCCAAAAAGACTATTACCTTCCCAAGAAAAGCAATGGCAAATTAAGCTACTTCTTGCCTCAGAGAAGAAAATCAGACCGTGGTCCTGTGAGCTTTGATACTTGCTTCACTTTGAGCACAGGATTAGTGTTATTAAATCCTGTAAGACAAAACAGCAGGAATAAAGGTACGCCTATGTGTGGGTAGAATCAGGTCTTAAACCCCCTCTTAGCATCAGACCTGATCTGTGCCTCTGAGCTTGTGATTTCCCAGGGAGATGCTCACATGGGAAGAGGTGGACTCAAAGGTCTGAAATCAAACCTGGTCCCCTGGGTTAATGTAAACAAATCACTTTGTCGTGCAGTCAAATGGGGCTTGTCCCACTCGTTTTTTCCCCGCTCCATGTAGGCAGTGAGCCCCCTGGGGTAGGCACTGCATCGTATGTGCAGCAGATGTGGCTCTTGTCTGGTAGCAGTACCTACATCTTTATTATAACTGGGATGAGTTTGGCTCTTTGACATCAATTAAGCTAAGTTCAGACAAAGCCCCTCAGAAGAGTTAAATCTGCATAATTCCTTGGCAGCGCGGGGGGCGTTGGTGCTAAGATGTCTGGTTTAGAAATGTATTTAAAAAAAATCCCCTGCAATGCAAGCACATAACCAAGTAAAAGGTATTCTGGGCCAGATTTTACAGTTACGTGGGCTCCAGTGGTGTGCAAAGCCTCGTGGTGACTTAGGATCTTCTTCCTGTCTGCACAGGCAGTATTTTTACCAAGTGTTTAGAGTTTTTCCCTGTGTGTGGAAAACATTGCTGTTCAGTGACTGAGTCATCTGTGTAACTCTGAGGTGGGATGCCAAGGTGTAAGCAACAGGGCCTCATCCTGCAGGGTGCAGAGGGCTGCTGGTACCCAGCACAGCAGTGGCTGATGCTGGTGAATGTGTCTTAAACCTTGTGTTGGCCAATAGTATAGGGCCCGTTGGGTTTGATCCTGCCAGAGATACCTCTCCTTTCTGTTGGCTTTGGCAGCTGTGAAGCGTGCTTCACCGTTCCTGGGTCTGGGATCCTGAGCAGCAAATCTGGGAAGGATGGACAGCTTTCTTGGCAGAGAAGGAAAGAAAAACCTGAGTTGTACTGCTGGTGGGTAGCTGACCCACGTCCCTTCCTCTGTGTGCACATCTCAGTGTTTTGAGGAGACACTGAGACACCAATACCAGAGAGTTTAGAGATGATGAGGAAACTGCTTCTGAAGATCCTTTGTTAAATCCCTGCTTTGAATAAGACCTTGAAGTGATCTGGATCTGCTTTACCCACCCCAGCTGAGCTGTGTAACTGCATAGCCTTTCAGCATAGGAGCAGTGTTGTCACCTTTCCTCCTCCACAGCAGTTTCATGAGCAATGCCTGCATTTCTAAAGCAGAAGATAGCTGAACCTGTGTGCTGGATTCAGCCCAAGTTAGATCCTCCAAAACAGTATTTTTGACAAATACGCCGTGTCCATTTTTAAAAAGAGACCTATTTCAATTTTCATCTGATACATGGCTGATGTTTCTGTTGGTCTCTCTTGACATCTTTTCCGTAACTGGTTTTAATTGTTTCTAGCAGAATGAGTGCATTCCCTTCCCAGCTAGGTTGAGTGATTGCCCTCGTAGGAGACGTTTCTTCAGCCTGCAGCAGCCATGAGCCCCAGCACATGTGGGTCCCGCGAATCTCAGTGTCATGGGATGAGACCTCCCAAGGTAGGTCCAGGCTCAGCCTTTCCTTCATGAGCAACCTGGGCCCTTTGTCATGTGTTTCTCCTCCTTTGCCATCTCTGTCCTTGCTTGCAGGGCAGCATCCCACAAATCCCAGAGCAGCCTCTGATTGCTGGGTATCTACCACCATGGGTGGTGTTCCTGTATTGAAAGGGAAAATATTTAGCGAGAAAATGTTTGCTGGTGGAAAGCTACAGCATTTGCAATCCTTGGTTGTATTTATGTTAGCAATTTCACTGTCTTTTCCATAATAACTAGTTTAAACAGGTATTGTTGACTGAAGGACAATTAGGGATTGTTGAATTTTACATTTCCCTAATACTCACCACAAGCTGCCACCAAGCCCCATTCTGCTGGTATTTATAGTACTACGACCGAGCAGCTCCTTTGAAGTCAGTGGCAGTAAATCGATGTGAAACCAGAGGAGCACTGGGACTGGCACCCGGCGCGGCTCCCCGGCGGCATTCCATGATGCTGTAGGTGGTCACAGCATTTTTTCTCCTCTTCAGAGATTCCTACACAGCTGCTCTCCCTGACAGCCTGATTTATGCCCTGGGATTTATGGAGCTGAAAAATGATTATGGAAGAGCTATGCGTTTTATTACACTTGGACCAATTTTCCCAAGTCAGAGGGCAAATCGCCTCTTCTTTACCTGCACTCTGGTTGTGCAGCTGTTGTGCATCCTCTTCAATAGTCTGAAAGCTGCAGATTAGGGGATTCAGGGGGCCAAAGGGGCGGAGTAGGCATTGCTGTGATTTGTCACCAGCTGGGGGATGCAGCAGGTATAGGGGCCAAATCCAGCAGAGCGCAAGTGGAAACAAGCTTTTCAAAATGAAAATTGGAGACAATTTTTTGAAATTTCATTTAAATTTACTGGATGTTTGGTTTCAAAGCTCATTACAGGAGGGAAACTGAACACTTCAACCTTCATCTCCATTAGCTACTTTGGTAGTCCAGGAACTGCATTAGCGCTGCCAGAGTTAAAGTGTGCGAGTTAAAAGCTTTGTCAAGTCCCTCCGCTTTCTCAAGCATCACCGAGACCTGACTCGGACCATTCCTCAGCAGTAGGCTTGCACAGATGTTGCCAAGTGTGAGATCTGACCCACAGGAACTTCACTGGTGGTGCTGAACAAGCCAGAGGGGACCTGGCTGGGCTCTGAGATCCCGGCTTGAGGTTTCAGCACTCTGCAATCAAGAAATGCAGATTTCCATGTTTGAACCAAGCCCATTGAGCCTGGAGCATCGCCAGCACCACAGAGTTGCTGTTTCCATGGAGGCAGCTGTGAAAGCAGATTTTTCCTTTTAAAGAAGGGCAGAGCATGGGACAAAGCACATGTACTCCAAACGGGTGGAAGTTCTTTACGAAACCGTGGTAGAAATGCACTGGTACTGATAAATCTGTGCAGAAAACAAGCCCCCTCTAGCCGCTCCTACATAAATGGATTTCCTAGAAACCAATTGCAAGCATGTTTTTGCAGAGCCAAGGATTACTCACATGGCTTCTGATGTTCCTGGGGCCATGGATAGAGCGGGGTTGTTACTGATTTCAGAAAGTCTTGCTTCCAGAGAGAGGGGTAAAGAGCTAAGCCCAAAGGAGTTTTATGGATTTAAGAAGCCCTCCTGTTGGGGGAGGGGAGCTGCTGAGGCTGACTCTGTGTCTAATTAACTCAATTCTGAGTGATCAGGGTGCTGGGAGAAATACGCAGGGCAGACGCAGCACAGGGGACCCGCAGCAGCTGCCATGTGACGCCAGGGTAATTGTGCTACCATCACTTCACACCATGTACAGCATGGCTGATCAAATCCTCCTCCCTGCCCTTTAAGAGCCGAGCGCTCTGCTGGCTTTCCCCTTCTATACTGGATCGAGTCAAAGCTACCTGACTGATTCAGCTCCTTCTTGCCTGGCCTTTTCTCCCTTACTCAGTTTTCTGTTGCATCTGTCCCTTCAGATGGCTGAGCCTCCCCCTTCTCCACCAGCCACTCACGTCGATACCTCTGTGCCTCTCCCATCTTCCCAGAGAAACCCAACGTGATTTCTATATTCGTGCCTACTGCCCTGCCCTCATTGCTCCTGCATTTTCTATTGCAGACCCCTCTCTTCCCTGCCACCCTGTTGACCTGTGCACAGTTTACCTATAGGGATTGTCTGTCCCTTGCGTCCTTGCTTACAGGCATGTGCACCAGGGCTTTTCCTTAAATGCTGGGAGCATCCTTCAATGCAATCGATGTCACCACAAGGAGATGTGAACTGATGCGTTTGCTGGTTGGGGGGGTGTCACAACATGCTGGTGGCTCTCCACCTGCCTGATGAACGGTCACATGGTGAAAATTTTTCTGCAGTTTTTTCTAATGTTTTGTGTTGGGGAAAAGCGTTTGGTGGCTTGGTGCTGGTTAGCACTGAAGAAAACTATACAGTGATGGCGCTGGTAAGGAATAATGCTGCTCTTCCTGTTTTCTGATTCAGCAGGAGAGAGTCTTAATATACAGGAGACCTTGCCACAAAGATCATGTACATGGCCGAGCAGATGCAACACAGGGTGAAGAGGAAGGTGTCAGCAGGAAGCAGATGGCCAGCACAGTATGTGGTTTGCTTGGCATTTGCTGCTTTGCTATAGAAAGCTCAGAAATGAGTTACAGTGGGACCAAAGAAAGAGGAAGAAAAACAATGACTTCAATAGTCAGAAGAAACAAATATATTGACCTAAATGACCATCGGTGACTCAAAACCTTAAAGGCAATATATGTAAATGGTGATGGTGCCATTAATAGCACGAAGGCGTGCGGGGAAAAGGGGCTATGAAGGCAGAGATGGGCAGCTGCTGACTTCTGGAGGAAAATGCAAACTAATGGAGGTAGTTTCTTTGAGGGTCCACTCTCTTCTACCCTGACCACAGAGACTCTTTCCAAACCAGACTTGTAAGTTAAAATATTGACTTCTGCCGAAAACGATTCAAGTACTGCTACCTTTCTTGGAGGAGAGTGTTTCATTGGGCTAATTCAGAGAATAATTCAGTCTGAATCATCTCCACGTGATTAATCTGTATGAATTGCAGACTGATTGCAATTTCTGTCTGTGTTTCTCTCAGCTGAAAGCAAGCTGACCTGCAGGTTTTTGCTTTGGTGCATCCATGGGAAAATTTTGCTTTACTGGCCTATCGACATTTTTTCCTCATTCCAGATTTTTTTAAAGAAACAGAAGAGATTAGCTTGAGTGGAAGGCTTAATTGACCTCTTTCAAACAAATCTTTTTCCTCGAGAAGCTTGAATTAAACCCCCACTTTTATTCCTGCAATTTAACTGACTGGTGGTATCTCGTCTGTAAAACAATGTACTCTGATTCATTAAGCCTTAATGTCTTAGACTGTTGAGAGCTGATTTTTTAGAGACACAGAATGTATAACACCTGTCCTGAAACCTGCCATATTAATATTTTATTAATATTCTGTCCTGATTTTAGGCATCTGGTAGTGTCTTTTACATTTATTTTTGCTTTTACTCTTGTCTCCTTGTAACCATATATTTCCTACTTAGTCCCTGCAGTGCCCGAGTTTGCCTTTGTATTGCCTTGTTGTATATTTATTAATTTCAGTGATGATGTTAAGGAAAATCCTTTTTATCTGCTACCCTGAGAAGCTGTTCTGCCAAGGGCAATTTTTGGTCTCGTATTATTTTGCAGCAAGCATCGGGAGTCAAAAAGTGAGAGGGCAGTAACCTTGCTCTTGATAACCCAAGGTGACAGTGAGGGTAGGGACAGAGTAATAGCTGGCAATGAAGTTGGGTTTGAGATGAAGATTGGAGAGGGTTTTGAAGATTTATTTTGCATAAATAGGGAACAGAGGAGCGGTGCGGGGAAGGATAGGTAGGAGCTGATGGAGGTAGTCCTTTGGGAGCCAGCCTTTGCTCGGCGCAAGGAGCAGGACCATGGCAAAACTGAGAGCCCAGGAAAAATGGGTGATGTGGAAGAGCTGCAGGGAATCCTGGCTCTGCTCGGAAAGTGGAAATGGAGGAGGAAGCTACTACTGAGTTCCCTTCGTGTGCTCTTCAGATTTAAGTATGCCTTTAGCCAAGAGAAAAAACCAATGTTGTTTCTCCTCCCCCTGATCCGTAATATCCTTGCTCTGATTATTACCAAGTGTGGAAGCATTTGCCTCTGCGCATGTGATGAATGCCAGTGGCACTGGAAAGCTGTCATCGGGGGGGACAAAGAGAAAAAAAAGTCTCGTCTTATGTTTCTTGGAGCAGAGTTCAGTGGAGCATTTCAGATGCTCACATTCAGATTATTGCTCTTCTGCTTTGCCTGTAACTCGCCTTTTCCTCTAAATTAGAAAACTACCTATTAATAAGCTGACAGGCGAGTAGTGATTTTGCATGTTAAATAGTGCGATTGCTTCATCCCAGCGGGATTGTACTCTTTCAAGGTTAGACAGCTGAAAAATACATATATTGGTAATTAAATTAGACTTTATTTACAAATATTGGCTCAGAGGTTTTCCAAGTCAGAAATTTCTATCTTTCCTTTTCTGATGAAAAGGATTCTGGGTTCAGAGCAGATAATGTGCAGGTCAGCCTTTGTCCAGACGTTGGCTCAGAAAACATTGATGAAGGGGCACAGTTTAAGTTGCTGAGACTTTGGATTCCACTGAGGCATGGGAGATAGTGGCAGCAAAAGGGAGGGAGGGAAGCAACACCTCCTCTAGCCTGTGTTACAAAGAAAGGGAATAGGAGATAAGGTTTTTCAAATAACTTCAACCATGCTTCACCTCTCCCCTGCTTTTGAATGTGCTGTCACCATATAGGGTTATTTTTCCCATCCTGCTATCAGTAGAGGGAAATAGAGAAGAAAGTGGCTATTTCTAGGGTCAGAGCCCTCCCACTGAAGCCAACAACACTTGAATTGGGACCCAAATGATGCTCCAGAAAGCCCAAGACTGTGATGACACAGCTTTACACTAGGGAAAAGATAAACGGCATTTGAAAATGACTTTCAGGGAGGTATGAAACACACAGCAGCAGGTACCCAGCTCTGCTCTCATCAGGTATCCAGGAGCAAGATTTGCCCTAATGAGTCTGATAGTGACACTTAGGATGAAGTCTGAAGCTCTTTGCATTTTGGAGTTTCCTTTGAGTTTTGAAACTCCTTCCCGGTAAGTCAAACTCTGTAAAAGAAGCAGTCACGCCACCCTAGTAAATATACATTTTTTTGATTTCTCCATAAATACCCAGCTGCATATTTGGCATTTAAAAAAATGAATCAATACCCTGAATGAACTGATGTTTTTGAATGGCACCACGGGTAGTTAAAGGCTGCATGGCAGCTCTGCTGCAGATACAGCTTTTCCAGCCTGAGCCCCCGCTAGCGAGAGAAAAACTCACATGGACTTCGCACTGATTTATTCATATCACATCTCATATGTGGGAGAGCTGAGCCTTCAGCTTTTGGCGTCCTGAGCATTGGTTACTTTCAAGGACACGCCTCAAGTAAGAAACATGGGGGGACAAGATGATGTTATTTCCATTTAAAACATTCAGCCTATATGTAATAAGGAGAAAGAATAGTTATAATAACACGGTTGATTTCCATCAGAGTACTAAAAGGGAGTTTTACTGGAAAAGGTATTATACAACCCACTGTGCTTTGCATAATCATTTTAAAAGCTGTTCAGGACATCTTCCTCCCTTCATCCTGAGGAAGCTGGAAGTAACTTAGAAAACCAGGGTTGTCAGGAGGGCTGCACTCAAGGCTGGGCACTGCATACAATTACACATGCCAGGGTGGGTGCACAGGGTGCAGCCAAAGGCTGAGTCAGTAGCATTTGTGGATTGCAGAGACTAACTTAGAGAGGTATATTGTGAAGATGTTGTTGTCATTCATTTGTGATGTCTCAAATAATGAGTATCATGGCTGTCTTAAAATCATCTTTCTAAAACCTTTATATTGCCCCATGAAGCACACAGTAAATCATGTCTGATGCCCACCCACAGCACAGATGATTTTCAGGTCAGCTGAAACAAAAAATACTGGGGAATATATTGAGTCATATGTCCAAAAATTTGAGGAAAAACCTTAAGCTGACATTTTGGAGGTTTTAACTTAAATAGCCTTTGAGTTTTATGTTATTCTGTATTTAACAACAAAAGGAAAATGGTGAAAATGAAATGAAAGGTTTGGTAGGACAACATATTTCATTTGACCAGAAACAATAATTTTGTTCCAGTAAGAAAATATTTCCCTTAGGATCTGAACTCCTGCACCCTTATTTCTTATCTCAGGCAACAAACGTTGCAGTCCCTTTTTTCACTAAGTGCTAACTCTGCCCCCCACCACCTGGCGTAACTGTGCATGTTTCCTTAGTGCATTTTTTTGCAGTCACTTCCTCACTCATCTTTTGATTTCCTGGTTGTATTAGCAGCTTTGTTGGAGTTGTTCCTTAACGAAGTAGGGAAGGAATGAATGAACAAACCTCCCTACCCCTGGAAACAGCGGTGAATGCAACCAGAGTTGGCATGCAGAGATGTCTTTTTTTTATTATTATTTTCTAATTGATGGTATATTTTTGCTGCTGACACTTCAAGAAGGACCTGTAATCCCAGATGCAAATATGATAAATTTGTGTTTTCCTGGGATATAAGGAGGGCTCAGGGTCTGGCGGGCCACCAGCGCCATTTCCCTGGGCAGGATGGGAGCCATGGGCTGTTGATTCCTGAGAGATGACAGCCAAGTTCTTCACCTCTGCACAGGCTCAGCATCTCCCCCTCTGTGGTAAATAAGATTTTGCAGAAAATATGGGAGAAGATTTTGCCTTCTCTCACAGACTCCTTGTTACTGTGGCATTTTCTCAAGGAAATGCCTCCTTTGGAGCTGCTTGCAAAATCAGTCAGTCTGGGCTGTTGGCTAGGGAGGGGTGATGCCGTGTTGTTCAAGCAGGAGCATTTCTTCTGGGAGAGATTTGGCATTTTGACGTAATTGTCTAAAAGTTTGGAAGCTGAACCAGCTCATACACATAGTCACCTGGCAGCTTCTCTTGGTGTTTCCAGACCAAGGTTTCTGGGAGTCATCTTAGCTAGTCATGTAGTCACCTGGCAACCTCCTTTTCTTGGAAGTGTCCTTTTGGACCATTTCAGATGAAACTCTTCATCCTGGAGAGGCAAAACATGCCCTTCCCAGAAACAGAATATGAATGGGCCCAGCAAAATGCAGTGATTCAGGTGTGTGCATCCTTCCTCTGAAGGAAGGAATCTGGGCTGCTTTCTGTTGCAGCATCATCTCCTGGGAGGTGGCAATGGTAGCCATCCAAGATGCAGTAACCTCTCTAGTTGCTCAAAACCTGCAGTCAAAAACTGTTTCTATTTTAGTCATTTAAAAGCTGAAAAACAATAAAAACCTCACAGTAGTGTTCATCTTTCTGGATGTGCACTGATTTCCCAGAGAGAAAAATGTGTGGGTTTTTTTTCATTCGGTTTATATTATGGGTTTTGTTTGCTTTTCTGTGGCTGGTCTCAAAACTTTCACATTGGTTTCAGAGATAGAGCATAAAGGGTCTCCATTTCTCCCCACAACCTTAATCTCCCATTTAAACAGAGAACAGGTGAGACCCATCAGTTCCAAACTGAGGTCTGGAGTTGGCAAAATACAACATCTGCATGGCAAGGTCGCTTAGCTCCAAAAAAATCAGTGTTGAGGAATTCCTCAGTTGCAATTATTGATTGTTGTGGGTGATCCAAAGGGAGGAGAACCCAGTGGGCATTGCTTTATAAACATTCAGTGTTCTGTATAAAGAGCTTATGGTAAACTTTCTGAAGGAGGTAATAAATAGTAAGCTCTAGCAAACCCTTCCAGGGATCAGTTCTCATTTTTAATATGGAAACCGAGTATTGCACAACAGCAACTCAGTAGATAATAGGATAAGAATTGACTTTCAAGCCAGTTTCTCAGCACAATGCAGAGTGAGAAAAAGACAAGAAAATATGTAAGGAATGAAAATTTAAAGTAGGATCTATACATTTGTGCTTTAATGTAGACCACAGAAATACTTTTCCTTCAGTTACACATTAGACTGACACAGAGCAAAACCTGATACTAAGGTAGGAAACCCACAGGGATAACAACAGGCATGATTTTCATCTTCCAGGCACTTGCTGTGGATACATTAATCTATAGACATGTTTGTTTGCATTTTAAAGATATTTTGACATCTAAAATAATCTGATTTTTTTCCGTTTCTTGGTTAACACTTACAGGTCAGAGGATGTGTTTCATCCGAAAGAATATTCTTATCAGAGTCTTGCCATTAATAATGCATTAGGAAGCACTTGTTTCTGTTGATCATTCATTGGAAAGCAATCTTTATTACAAACATTATGGTAATAGAGCAATTCCTGAGAGGCAGCACAGCCTGTATTATTTTAGAAGTAAAATAAGAAATGCAGTTAATATTATTGTAGAAAAAAATCACCATGTTGAATGCAAACATACCAGTAAGGATTTATGGCAGGAGGTTGGCTCCAGAGCCCCCATCTCATTAATGTGTCTCAGTGGCACATGATGCTGTTGCAGGCATGTGTCCCCCTCCAGTCCTGCTTGTGCTCATCACCGCCTGCCCTGTGGCTCTCACTGGGTGCTGTAAAATAACCTGTGCTGGGGCAGGCCCCCTCCTAGAGCCCCTCCTCGATGCAGTTTTGTTATGTTCATGGATGCAACCAGCACGAGATAAATTGATTTTGGACCTAGAAACAATTTTGCATCTTTTTTTTAAAGCAAAAGCTGTTTTTTAAAAATTATCAGGATACATCAATAGTAAATACAGGGCACTTGTGAGGAACAGTGTAGTCTTATGATTAGTCTTTCTTGGGAACTGTAGAAAAAGCCTTACCACAGCCTAACACACTTTGGTCATTGGTATGTTTGTAATGCTGGCTTTGCAACTACCATCAAGTGTTGGGTAGGAAACCCAGTTTCAGAGGGTTAAAAGTAAAGATTTACATGCAAAACCAAAATGAGATGTTTTAATGTCCCTTTCACTGTGCTACCAGTGGGTGCCAATCCATCTATTTTGCCCAGGCTTTGCCAGCAGACCCCACTGAGGATGTGGCCCAAAACACAAAAAAGGTGTAACCTGGTGCATGATGGATCAGAACAATTTTCCAAGTGCTTTTCAAGCACTTTGCTCAGTCCTTTCTCTTGCCAGATGTAGGATTCCATATCCTTGCAATTCTTATCCTACAGTCACCCCAACCTGTAGGAACTTTGATATTTACTAATACTAATGTTCAGAATTAAGTAATATTTTTTTACCACTCTGGTTTTGGTATTTCCTGCAGGCTTTCCTGATGTCTCTGCTCACTCTGTCTTTATCGGTATATCATCACTTTCATTCTCGATAGTATTTCCTTTTACTGATTATTTTTTCCTACTTCAAAACATAGAAATAAGAGTAGCTGTTTCAGACATAGACAGAGTACCTGCATTCTTTATAATATAGAATTCTGTATTTTAAAATAGTAATAATAATATCAACTCAAAAAAAAATACTACAACTGCTTTGAAGTTTCAGAAGTAGGTTGAGATTTAGGGTGTCTCATTTAATGGGTGCCTTATTTAATACCCCCTCCCTGTGGGTGTCCAGCATTTCCTATGACGTTAATATTAATTATTTCAAGCTGAGCACCCAAAAGACTATTTGCTTCTGCAAATCTGGAATCTTTTTGATTGCTAGGGATAAAAATTGAGTTGCCTCCAGGGGTTGGTGGGGCTTGGGTTTTTTTTAACTCTTTAATCTGCCAAGAGCTGTTGCAGACTAATTCACTGCAGGAACTTCTGTCTGTACATTGCTATATATGCGTGCATGTGTATAAGATAATAGAGAGTGACTGACTACAATATGTGCATTTAAGCTACTCAGCTGAAAATTACTGAGCATTAAAATCCACTGGGAATCACAAGACTTCTAAATTAGGAAGGCACGTGTCAGTCACTGTGTGGAAATGAGTCGTTTTATAAGAGTAGCTTTCAATAAGAAGAATGGGTATTGTTCCCTGGAGTACATCAATCCTAGTTTGGCCACTCTGTACTGGCTTTTACAATTTCTCTAGAAGCATGCATTGCCTTTTGCTATTATTTTTTCCTGTATTTTGTTCCATTGTGCATTTCTATTAGATATGTCTCATGGGCCAGCTATCAAGAGACACCCTACTGTGCTGTGACGAATGAAGGCATTTTCAACCATAAACAAGGTATTGTGGGGTTGAAAAGAAATGTGGACAATGACAAGTCCTGGGCAGCTTGTAATTGTTTAAATGTATTTTTATTATGTTACGTGGTAACATGGGAACTGTGAAAAATTGGCCTATTTGACCTGAGGTTGAAGTGAGCAGAATACCATAGGGTAAATGAGGGGTTTTAGGAAGGATTGCATTTTTGTGTTTATTGGGTGTGGTCTAGTCCATTAGTATATGTTTTTCCATGATTAAAGCCATGTATTTTAAGAGTGTTTAAATGACTTAGGAGTCTGTCCCATCTCAAAAAATATCAGGCACCTTGAAAATCCATGGGTGTAAGTTGATTCCTATTGACTGTCAAGCTTTTTTGTGCCTAAAATTGATGTGGGCATGCATTGAAATTGGTATTTATATACTTTCTTTGAATTAAAAAAGACAGTTAGTCTGGAAAAAACTGTATGGCCACAGGTGATTAACTTTTCATCAGTGACACTATGTACATGCAGAAGAGCTTAGCCCGGTGGTAGAAGACTCTCAAAATTTGGGCTGTATGGGCTAACTTAGTTCATTCAGGATTTGTAGATCCTTTTTGTTGCTACCAGAGAGTTATTGTTTAAAGTCATCATCTTGATTCATTAGTAGGGTGTGTCAGAACATTTTCTAATGGTTTATTTTATTGTTCCCAAATTGAAATGCTCAAATCATAGTTGAGAAGAGCAGAGGGTTAAGCAGGGATCATGGGAAACAGGTCTCTAATTAGACAGATGAACCAACCTGGTATTCTCTTGCATTTGGTATTGTCCATCCACATGACAAAACAAACAATATCCTTTCACGAGGTCTGAAACTACCTTGTATCAAAGAAGTAATGAGATGTTTCTCTAGATAAGACTAGTAAATGAATGAATAAATACAAGTCATGACTGCAGGACCCACCTACCTGTGGTTTGAACGTGCTCTGCAGGCCGCTGCCCCCCAGTTCCTGGGTGTACCCTATTCATCTCCATCCGGTACATCCAGAAAGATCTTCTGGGAGTTAGGGAAGTATTTAGGAGTATCTTATCTGAGAAGTCAAACAGGATTTCTCCTCTGTCCCAGAGTCACAGTGGTGGGTCAGGCCTGACACAAAACCAGTGCGGTCTTCACAAGCCTTTCCATTAACTTTATTGGCATCTCATTCAGTCTGCTCTGTTTTTCCAGGTATTGCTTCTTTTTCATCTCCTGAAAAATAGGGTAGTGTTCTCTGTATTTTCAGTTAAAATAGAAAAATAGAGGTAAATTATTCTAAAAAATGCATACCTGCAGTCAAGGCACACTTTTATTTTTGCAAAGGAGAGTCATGCTCTGATTGCAGCCAGTAGCAGAGGATCCCCACCAAGAAGCTTAGAACCATCCTTAAAGCAAATACAAAGAAAATACAAAACTACTGTTGTTGCTATTCCTTATTAAAAAAAATAAATAAGCATTTTCCTTATATTTATAGCTATATAGATACACAGATAAGTGTTGATCTCCTGCTTGCCTCAGCAGCAGGGAGTTGCACCAGTGTGAGCTGAAGGAGAACCAACCTCATTTTTACCTCTCACTTACAGAGTATTTCTCAGCGATTTATGCTGCCATCAGTCCCTACCAGACATTTGCTTTCTCCTTGAGATTGAGTATCAGCCCAGCTCACATTTATCTGGAGTACTGGCTATGCAAGCTGGCCTGACACGTTAATTTAATTTGTGCTTCTCAATTCATACTCTTTCATTTACGATCAAATATCGGGAAAGGTTACAATTAATCAGAGCACGGGAACAGAAGCTGGCAAAGCTAATGATGTATTACTGCATTTGGTTGCTCTGAAGGGGAATAATTGAGGTCCTTGCGCTACAGAAAACTATTATTAGTAAGTAAAAATTATCAAAGGAAAGCGACGCGCACCCATCTCCCATTTTGCAATCTGTGTTTCTGATAGTTTCTTGAAAGTTCTTAAAAATGAAGCATTTTATTAACGCTCTTGGCTGTAACCAGTTTTTTTGGCTGTGTGGCTACTTTAGGGGAAAATGTGCCTTCGCATGGGGCACTGGGGGGTTTGAGCCCGTGCTGTTGCCCCCCGCTCCGGGCTTGCAGATGATACTCGGTGTGCATGAAGGCAATTTTCAGTCACTAATAGCGTGCCAATCCCTGAGGGAAAAGGACACTGCTGCTGCTTGCTCAGCAGAGGAACCAAAGGGAATCCCTGCAGAAAAAATACAGGCTGCTGGACTTAACGTGATGTGCACTTCGTAACTGAAAATGAACTAACTGCTGGTTGTTTAAAACGCAAATGTGTTGCTGGGCTGAGGCAGACAATGAACACTGAGCCCCTCCTGAGGGAATATTTACAGCCCAGCCATGTGCTCGAGCAGCAGAAGGGTGTGCATAAGAAATACTTGCAGGCTTCCCAGGGCAGCTTGGGGTTATTGGCAGGCGCTGCTGCTGCGTACAGATGATTTCCTTGGCTTAGTGGGACACAGCATCTGGCTGCTGAAATAGTATAATGAAAAAAAATAGGGTTTGTGTAGCTATGGTAAGCAGTCATTAAAAGCTCCATTTCTAAGTAAAAATACCCATCTCACTTTGTTGTTCTAGTTACTAACTTTATAAGGTTATTGTATGTTTTTATGTATCGCAGAATTTCACAGACCTTTGCTCAGTGTTAGTCTGTTGGGTTATCTGGGATGGCAAGTGCCACTGTCAGTGCTTAGTGGATGCACCTGGGACTCTGGCAGTTTTCAAGATTACAAGACAAAGTAAGTCTTTCCAACTTTCCTAGTTTTTAATCAAAAGAATAGCTACTGGAAGGGGAAGAAAAAAGTGGCTCTGACTTTTTCATTGGCAGCAGTCTGGCACACGGTAAGTCAGTAGGAGTTGAGCAGACTTCTCCCTTATTTAGTGGGTTGACTAGATTAGTCTTATTTAGGATATGATAAAGATAGAGAATACAATTAACCTTAGGATTGAAGGCATCTTTTTTTCCTTTTATTCCAACTGCCTCAGGTTTTACATGCTGTAAGTGCAAAAATTTGTTCTTTGAGGCTGTTTACATAAATCTGGACTTTCAGCTTTTCAGTTCACCAGTCCCCCCGATCTCACGTACAGGGGAGGGACAACCCACCAGAACCCCAGCATAGGGCCAAGTATATGAGACTGAACAAACAGAGCAACCTGTGAGCTCAGGGGTATGAGCTGGGCAAGGCTTTAACTTTTTGTGGGAAGACTATTGCTGGAAATCTTGCCCAGAGCACAGACATCCTCATGGGAAAACCTGTATGGGCTCCCCTGGCACCCAAAATCATACTGCCATCCTCTTGCTCCAGGGTGGGACTGTAGGATACTTCTTGCTGGAAAAATACCTTCATTTGTGACTGCAGGGCAGTACAACAATGGTGCAGTAGCTGACAGAGTGGATTTGCTTTGCTGGTCTGCGTTGCACACCTTGCATGGGCAGTATCTCGGACACAGGGAATTTTCTCTGCGTGTGGGGACCTGACCTGTTGTTGAAGGTCACGTATGAAATTTGGACCTGTTTGGGAGTCCGTAGCACTGTGATGCTCAGTGAATTATTTCTGTGCATAGAAAGGAGTGAGATGAAAAGGAGCCAAGTCTGGCATAGATCTAACAGGCAGGGTGTGCTGATTAGCATGTAATTCGATTTGTTAGGCACTACAGTAAACAGCATTAAGTGCAAAATGCAGTGATTGCTCCTAATAGCACCCTTTCAGCAGTACCTCAGTTCCTGCAGCAGCTGGATGGAGCTGTGTTACGACTGTTCAGCAGGCACCAGCAGAGCTGGCAGTACTTCTTTCTTGGGCAGAAGCTTGAATAACGTAAATACTGCCATCATAAAAGATTTTGGGTAGCTGTATCTACAGAGCAGAGCTCACACATTTCTCCTGCTATCCCTACTCCTTCCCCATTCCCCAGCAGCACAGCTGGGACCAGCACTGCTGTGGTTTACTCAGCCATTTTTGGCAGGAGAGGTGTTATGTTAGTCTGATTTTTCCCCACCAGTATTGTGTTTTCCTCCAGTAAATACCATGTCCATATTTTTTCCATCATGGCTTTGGTAAAGAAAGTCCCTTGTCTTTATTCTTGTGCCACGGTTGGACCATGGGTTGGAGGAGCTCCTCAGCATCGTGGCCCTGAGCTGAACACAAAGTTACCTCCTGGCTCCCCCGCTTAAGAACAGACTTGCTTTTGGTCTCATGCCGTCATGCTTACTAAATTCTCTGTTTGCTGTAACTGAAGGACCACCTCCTTCAAACCTATTTACAAACACAAAATTAATGTACTGCATCATTACAGCATAAAGGCAAGTAAAGTCTTTCTATAGAAATACCCCATTGAAGCCGTGTAATGACGAGTCCCATTTTTTCTTCCCCCCGAAGCTAGCTGAAGCCCACTGCCATCAATAGTAGCTGTTGTTAGGACAGGTTCGCCCAGCCCCTCGCATTGAGCATCACCGTGCGCCATGTATGTGGTGTTGAGATCAGCCAGACTATTCATTGGCAAAGCACATGCAAGTAGAGGACAGACATCTTGGTTGTGCTCATCACCACAAAAATAGCAACAAATTGCAAGTACGATACCTCTCATTTCCTCTCATTCTGTGGGGGTAAGCGCAGGAGGAGCTGGACAGAGAGATGGTATTTGCTGAGACCTGGCACAATCAGGAGTATGTTGGAGGCTGTCAGGAGAAATTAAGTTAAGGGTGAGTGCTCTGGCATGGGGAGGATTGGGTGAGGATGCCACATAGGCAGCTCCAAAGAACTGCCCTGATAGCCCACTTGTCTGTGGGATGTTTTCCTAACTAAACCCATTAGGAAATTAGGGTTTCTTAACAACTGCAAGAGGATTGCTGTTTTACATGACAAAGAATAGATAGGTGCCTGAATGAGCTTTAAGCTCATGCATTTTGTACTCTTGATAGAAATTTCGTTACACTTATGTTGCACACGCATTATCTCACATCCTGGAAAGGTTCATCATTTCTCTTCAAAGCACTTAGGTACCTCTTATTCCTAAAAGAATTTGATAAGCCTTGGAGAGCTTTCTCATTTATTCACTTGTCCAGGATGTTTTCTACTTCCACAGCTGATTAAGTGAGTAAATGCTTTATGTTTTGTATCATATCAATAAGCTATGGCAAAAATTAAATCACCTCTCCATTTCTGAGGCCTGAGGATCAAGCACGTTAGTGGGGACTGAATCAGGGCTCTTACAAGCCAGGAGCAAAAAGTTTCACAGGCTTGTCTGCCCCAAACCCACATACTTAGAAAGCTAAAGAAAAGAAGTAGCATCAATCCCATCCTTGGGGAGAAACTAGGGGAAATGAAGTTTCCTTGCCATTGCTCTGTATATTAAAGGGACCAGAGTAAGGAGAGGTCAGCTTTGCTTTGCAGTGAAATGGGAAGACCTTGCTGGCTGATGAAGCAAAGCAATGGAGCACAGCATTTATTATTGATACTCTTAAGAGCCAGTCAAGGCTTTGCTCCTTTTGGTAGCACCAAGCAGCTGTTTGCAGAGCTGGTGGACAGGCAGCATGGCCCAGGAGGGCTTCTGCCCCGCTCCCACAGGGCCAGGGCTGATGTCAGCCAGGTTTCCTGGTCACCTTTTACAGGCACAGCCCCGCAGGAGATGTTCTCCAGCCACCAAGTTGCATAGCATTTCTGCATTTGTCCACATGGCTGAATCCATCCCTTGCTGTGCAAGGTGCCAGTATCTCCATCTCTCCTGCTATAACTTCACAGTTGATTTAAGCTGATCTAAGCATGAGCTGCAGACACCATCCCTGTGCAAAAATATGGCCTTGGCATCAGGTTTTAGACTGAAATATTCTACTGAGAAAGTAGAGGTCCCACTGGGCCAAATTTCACATTTGCTTCTAGCTGCAATGGTGTTGAAACAAGATACCACAATATATCAAAGAGCAATTTAAAAACAAAAGAGTAATATCTTGAGTGAATCTGCTGTATATTTAAAAAAAGACAATATGCAGTATGCCAGCTGATATGCTTTTATTTATCTGATGTTTGGGGTGCTGGAGGACTTCAAGCATCCAACAGCTTCATTAGGGCCCAAGTCCAGCAGGAAACCCTGCAAGTACTGGTATTGATCAGATGAAGTAGTATGTGTCTAGACCTGATGGTTTAAAATGTGACTCCAATAGGTCTCATAGATTCAGTTCCCAGAGGGTGAATGAAATCAATCCAGTGCCACTGATCTGTAGCTGGCTGTGATTTGTTGAGCCCCACAGATGAGCAGTGAAAACAAGCTACTACCTGAACTGGCAGCTGCTTCTGTTTGAGCCTTGAAAGTAAATAATCTTTGACCAGAGATAAACTGTGATGGCTTTGGGTTAGGCTGGAAACACCTCTGCAAGTGCCACAGGGTACCCGACATGCCACTGACATTAAAAATAGTAAGATCACAGTGTTGGAAGTGGAAAAAGGGCTGGAGAGCAAGGTGGTCATAAGAGGTTTCAGGAGAGGAAGGCGAGGCAGATAACAGAGTTAACAAGAGATTGAGGGAGACTGTCAAAACAGCAGAAGATTTGGAGGGAGTTCAGAGAAGGGGAGCAAAGCCAGAGGGAGGTGTGGAAGATTATACCCATGAAGAAAGGCCAACAGGAGCAGGTCTACTCCATCTAAAGAAAATATGCACCAGGGAGACATAATGACCTGCAAACACACAGGGGGGGACTTACAAAGCAGCCAGCAATCAATTTTGAAATAATGGATCTGAACTTTCAATAAACTAGTAAAAGGGAAGAGGATGGAATTAATACCTGATTTATCATCCCATCCTTTTTTGCAGCAGCAGCAAGGCAGCTGTATTTTCTTCCCTGAGCTTCTCCTTTCCACCTCCTGACTCATAAAGTCAGGGCAGCACCTTTACAGCTGAGTCACTCTTGTGATACCAGAGGGTTTATAGAGCTGCTGGCATGAGATCAAGGTGGAAGACTATTTCAAGACAGCAGAAAGTAGGTAGAGGACTTTTCCAGGACAGTATTTCATTGAGAAGCAACAGGACCTCTGTCTGTTTCCTTGGGACCAGGAATTTCTCCTTCCCTTAGGCAGCAGGTTTCTGGAGTCCTTCAGACAATCTATTCTGAACTTGCCTGAGTATAACCATTAGATTCCACTTTGTTGTAAGGTGGGACCCACAAAACCCAAGGGTTAATCCAGATTGTGAGTGTATTGGCTCTTTCCTAGGCCAATAGAGTGAGCAAATAACTTCATCCCTTTCAGTTTGCAGTTCATGCCTCCTTTGACTTTGCCTCAGAAGCCTCTCTTGCCCCAGCTGTCTGCCTGGGCTCCCTGTGTGCCCTGCAAACCCTCCTGCTGCTTTCCCAAGGCTCCTCAGGACAGGCAAAGCAGATGGGAAGAAGGCAAACCAACCTACTCTTGTCAGGAAATACCAACTAACATAGTTGACCAAAGAGCTTACTTTCTGTAAAGTACTGTGACAATTAGCTTTATCAGGCAGCCCAGTCAACCAAGGTGTCTCCAGCAACATGCAAGCTAGGAAGGTCAAATTTTCTCCAACAGCCTCTGGTTCCTTGCTTGCACAGCATTAGGGGGACCTCCTCTCTCTTCTCCACACCACTTGCACAAAGGCTAAAGGAACTGATCCTTCTTCCTGGGCCTTAAAAGGAGTAGAGCTGTCACTGTAATAAATCCCACCTGAGTCTGCTGGCCAGCAGCCAGCAAGCTGCACCCACCCAGGCATAATAAAAGCAGGTGCTTTGGGCATGTGGTTCTCTCACAGCAAATTGTTTCTCTCCTAAAGGAGAGGTCACACCATGTAAATATGATGATCATAGCAGCTGATACCTGATACTGTTTTTAAGGAGGACCTTTTATGAATGCAGATGAGGGCCCTTAGACCAGGCTGGAATTAGATCTGAGCTCTCTTGTCTATTTGCATCACTGAAATGGCATAGGAATAAACCCTACTTTCACTGCTGCTGGGTGAGATCTAGATATGAACATAGTGGGGCCAGGCTCTCATCTGAGATGGGTTGTCTTTTCCCCAAGATCTGGCATATAGGTTTAAGATGCAAAGCTGTGTGTGCATTTCCTTTTGCGGCGTGTCGGGGCATGGCTCACCGCTTACACCGTGTGCTGTCCTCCAAGCAAAGCTGTATGCTGCTGCTGGTAGGGCTCAAGGCTGTGAGGTTTCACAGGATGCGTCTTGCGGCACGAGCAGATCAGCAGAGAGAGGAGTAGAAAGTAGGACCTGGGGCTTTCTCTCCTAGGAGTAGAGGCATTTCCTTGTTTCATAAGGTATTATGAACATGTATAGATTAGAGACTGGGTTAATTTCTTAAAATCTCAGATCCTGGGAGAGGAGGTCAGATAAGTGCTTTCCTTGCATAGATCTCAAAGACGGTATGTGTGGAGTAAGGTTCATGTAGGTATTTGGCTAATAACATCTACTAAAATTATCTATACAGTAGAGAGAATGGCTCTAGGTTGCAACAAAGCGTAAAGATGCCTGTTTTTTTTCTTTTCTTTCCTGTTTCCCTATGACTTCTCCAGATTTTTCCACCATGTTCGGAAAGAAGAAGAAAAGGCTTGAAATTTCTGGGCCCTCTAACTTTGAGCATCGGGTTCACACTGGCTTTGACCACCGGGAGCAGAAGTTCACGGGACTACCTCAACAGTGGCACAGCTTGCTGGCGGACACAGCAAACAGGCCAAAGCCTATGGTGGATCCCTCATGCATCACTCCTATCCAGCTCGCGCCTATGAAGGTATCATGCAAAGTCACCTTTGAATTTCCTAACCTACCTTTAATTGCATGTAACCTAATGCAGTACCAATAGTGGCTGTCCTGGGAAGCACGCGTGGCTGGGGAGCGTGCAACTACAGAGAGAGCTGCAAATCCAAATATTTAATAGTAGAGCTGCAAGGAAAAAGTGTTATATGTATAAAACTTGTACAAATGTTGCAGAAGAGTGTGAGTCATGGGTCTTGCATGGGCCATGCCTTTGCGTTCTCGGGCTGCAGAAGAAAAGGCCACAAGTCCCGGTGGAGGCCCAAAATGATGCTTCTCTGCAGCATAAAGCTCCTTGATAATTAATTTAAGAATGGTGCTGTAGGCAAAGGCAGTTTGGAGCAAGGGAGCGGGGGAAAAGTACACCAAAGGAAAAAAATTAAATTGCTTGTTCAGCTGGGCAAGGAGCTCAGGCAGGGATCTCATTGCCATGTGCCTGCTGCCTGGAGGGGGTAAGACAGGTGATGGAGCTGAGCTTCTCACCAGGTGGTAAAATGAGGGGACACAGCCCCAGGTTGTGGCTTGGGAGGTTCAAGCTGGACAGCTGGGGAAGAAAACTTGGCTCAGAGGGTAGAGCAGTACTCAACAGGGCATCAACACGGCTCTGGAATCCCTGTCCTTAGAGGCTCAGGATTCAGGTAGACAAATTTGCCCTGATTTAGCAGTGTTTCTGGGATTGCATGTCCTAACATTCCAGTAAGTCACACCTGTGTACTGGTGCTAGCCTATACCCCACCAGCCACGTACATCTCAATGTCATGCAGCTGAAAAATAACTTTAGGATTTCATCTTCATGTGGATTTTTCTGCAGCAAGAGACAATCAGATAATCCTGAGAGCACAGACCCTGTATTTATATTTGGTAAGTGCTCTTTGCTAAATTTACATTTACTGCCTGCCCCTGAAGGACACTCATGACTTGTTGATCAGGACTACTGGGTGTTGCTACAGGACAAGGAGGATAAAACCAAAGTCTTGATTTTTGCTGTAATAAAATATCTTACTGTATAACAGAGGCCCAGAATAATGAGGAAAAAAGGTAGGCAAACCTTTTCCTGCTAGGGGAGGAGAGCAACTTTGTTCCACAGTCCTTCTTAACACCAACATATCCCTGGTGTTTTGACATGAATGCATAAAGATGTTTTAAAATTTAAAAAAATCAGTTTAATATCTTGCAGCAGTACCATCTCTTTTTTTGCAGTTGTGGAGCCATAAATGCATAAGCTTAAAAAGTTTTAAAATGTATTAGCTTTCTTAGCACCTGACTCTGGGTTTCAGCCTGCAAATGGACATACGCATAGCTTGATTCATGTGCAGAGTCCCACTGAAGCAATACACACTGCGAGGTGTGAAGGATCAAGCCCCAAACGAGGAATTGCTGCATTTTGAAGTGGAGAAAATCACTGTCAGTTGTTTCCAAGAAATTGTCTGTTCTTGCTTTTCTGTCTGTATATCAGAGGTCTACATAAATCTGTGTATCAGGGGTATATGTACGTGCATATACCAGGGATGCATTTCTGAACTAAACCATCCTGTGCCAGGAAGGGGCTGGAGCCACAAGCCAAAATGCAGCTCCCAAGACGAGCTCGTTCTTCCAGTGTAGCTTTGGGCCATGGTGGTCCTTGATGCAGCCATGCATCCCACGATAATCTTCCCAGGATGTGTGTCCTGGGGACAGGATGCCTGCAGTCTGGTCCCCATCTTGGCAGTGGCCGTGGTGCTGAGCACAATCAAGTCCATCTGTGGAGGGACCTGCAGGAAGGGTTTTCTGCATAGATGGAAGATGTGAATTTGGAAGCAGATTACCCAAATTGTAGTTAATTGCATGCCACTGCCCTGAAGGTATAGTTAGACAAGGAAATGTGTTTAAGACTGAAGAGTTCAAGAAATTGTGCCTTCGCCCTCCAGTTACTTTCCCTATCTGAGACTCAATTACAGCCTATTGAAATGGGCCTCCATAATAGTGCTAGAAAAACCAGGCTAATTTTAATAGCAACTAAGAGGTATTGACTGTCATCTGAGAATTTGCTTTTAACTCTATTGCAAGATAACATTTTACTGCATATTTATTAAGAATTAACATGCCTTGTTTTGATGTAACTTAACTTATGGAGAGAAACTGAGTTATGGCTACTTTAAAACTTGAGAATATTTAATATTGTTAAACTAGTTCAGTATAATCATTTAATTTAGACATTTTTTTTATGTGTGCACATGCAGCAGCACCTTGAGTTCTGTTGAAAGGTTATTTAGGCACTGAGGATTTCATAGCTTCAGTGAGAACTGGAGATTTAAAATACACTTGCAGTTTGTGAAGACAGGAACCAAAGGTTCCGAGATCTCAATATTGCTTTCAACTTTTCTCTTTTCCACCCAGCAATAGATAGTTTAATTAACGCACTTGTGAAAGCACTGAGGTGTGGCAGAAGAAGATTCATAATTGTGACCTGAGTCACAGTATTATGTCAGGCTGAGGCATTTGGCCAGAATTAGTTCATGCCATGGTTTCAGTTCATACAGCAGCTCTGTAACTCCTCTATTCTGCACTCCTAAATTTATTCTCTATTTAATTACTTCAGTATTGACTACCTGTATGGTGTGAGGCAGAAGTGTTCCTGCTAATAGGTGCTCCTTCTTGACTGAAGAGTAGCGCAGGTCATAGAGGTAGACTTTGAGAGTACAGTTTCTTGTTTTTGAGACAGAACTGGTGTTTGCTTGCTTTGGGCTTCACCCAAAGCTGAAGCAGAGGAAGGGAAGGACGTTTCTTGGCTTCTGTAGGTTCTGCAGCTTTCCTGGTTAGTGGTGTTTGCTTGTTTCTCAGTCTGCAAAGCAGATAGGATCTGATGGTACATAGTGCAACCCTTTGGGTAAAACCAATAAATTATAAATATTCTCACTGCTCCATCTATATTCAAAGACAGCAGCAGCAATGATGAAGAGGCAATGCCCTGGGCTCCCAAATATCCTGGGGGATGTCATTGCTGTGCCTCTGTGTTGGCTGGGATGAAAGGCTTGTAGTGCTTTTGCATGCGGGTGGCAGCAGCTTGTCATGGTAATATCAGCGTTTGAATCCAAACCTGAGCTGACTGTACAAATTCATTCATTTCAAGTATGAGGAGAGATAATAATGGGATTCCCCTTCTCAGTGTGGGTGACCCAGATACCAGCAGAGTATTGGGTATTTCAGATGCTAACACGAGTCAATAAAATGCGGCACAAAATTTAATGAAAAATAGAAAGCGACAGTGGTCTTGATAGGTTTGGGGTGTTGAGACAGGGGGGTTTCAGAAAAGGCTGATTTTTCGCTGAAAACGTCTCTGCATGAAAAACATGAACCGCCTGTGTCTTTCTGTACTTAAAATAGGCTTCATGAAGTTTGAGATCCTGACGCCAGGCCTCTCGGTCCTCTTGCTTCAGTACTTTATAGTTGTGCTATGTGTACCTGGAGCTCATGGTTTGCGTATTTGCCCTCAGCACACAATATGCTTGGCCTGTCATCACCGTTACACTACACAGGAGCTTCAACTTGTTGCCACCCTTTGATTTTTTGGAAAGCTTCAGAATCAGTAACTGAGCAGATGCATTGTCCCTAGGAAGCAAAAATCATTCTTCATGGTTTCTCCATTCTGCTCAAAATACTAGGAAAACAAACACCAGAACCCTTATTTTGGGGATTTTTGCCAAAAGAGCTTAGTATTGGCTTTGTAAAGATGCTCTGTTAAGATGCTTGAATGTCTGCTGCTGTCAGTGGGAGCAGGATGGCACTGAAGACTTGTAAAATCCCTTCTCATGTTTCCTGGTGCAGCAAACAGCTGAGCGTCCTCACTTCTGTCAAGTTACTGGAGGAAAGGATGCCATTTTCTTCTAAAAAAACCACCACGCTGGGGTTATTCTTCAGTTGTCTATGCTGGTACATATGTGAAGCCTTCATCGCTTTGCTTTTGTTGATGCTTTGGGTAGTCTTACCCATCCACACCATCAGCAAGATCAATGTACCCAACTTGAGGATGACATACATGGTGGTGGGCTTGTCCTTGAGTAAAGAGGGAGGTTGCTGTGATTATTTGGGTGGCCAAATATATAGAGGCACCAAGAGGACTGAATCTTTCCAGCTGGGACCTCCCCAAGTCCTTCTCCCCTGAGCACATTGCAATAAATCCAGCCATGCTCATATGGTGGAATTTCATGTTTCTTGAATTCTCTCCCTCATTTTCACCCCTCAAAAACACAGGATGTAAGGGGATGAGGGCTTTCACTGCCCTGTGGTATCTGACATGAACCGAGATGAGCATTAGCACAGCTTGACAATGCAGAGGTGTCAGTATTCAGCCAGCAAAGGCAGAGCGAGATCCTCAGCTTGACATTGATGCTGTATTGTCAGGAAAAGGAAGGAGCCTCTTCTGTGCTGTGTCTGTTGAGCTGTCTTAAAAGTAGAGGAAACATTGTCCTTTCCATCACTTCACCAAAATGCCCTTGAATGCCCCATGGCTGGGCTGAGATGCACATTAATTTGACATGCACATTAATTGTGTCATCCATTAATTGTGCAGTTCATTTACCTGGGGTCCTGCAATGTGTGGGTGTTTCAGGGCAGAGAATTTCTGTAAGGGACAGACTACAGGGTCACTGGCTTTTCTGTCTCTCTTTCATCCTCGTCTTTCAGTGGTCTAATCTATATGTTTTGTCTTACTAGTTTTAGTTTTTCTCACTTCCGCATCTCCAGCATTGACCCTGATACTGGCAAGTTAACCGTAATCTTTAAAACCGTTTTAAGCTTCTACTCCTATATTTCAGCCTTTCTATTACACAGGGGAAAAATAATCAGAAAATGAGTTACTGGTCATGGCCCTTTTAATAGCTCTGACATGAAAATCAAAGCTTCTGTTTACTGCGCATGTTGACAGAAGCAAAAGCAGGTTTTTCTCTTCCCCATCCTATTTGGCCTCTTAAAGTATTTCCAGCAACGAAATTCAAGACTTGTTTAAGGTGTCATTTTCTTCCTACATTAACATGCTTTCCTTGCTTAGATGGAGGGCACCGAGCATTTGCACAGAGCCGTGCACAGCGGTGCTGAGTGGCCGAAGACCTCAAAGAGGGGAGGTGAGCAGGGGTCCTTGTCTGGGCTTGAGCGATCAGAAATGTCCAGCTCTCCTTAGATAACCTGCAGCCCTCTCCTCCCACCTGGAATTGCACAGGGGAAATGCCTGACCAGGAAAAGGGGGCTTTAGAAATAATGAGCTGCTCAGAGGCTTTGCCCGCTGCTTGCGGGCAGATGGACAAAGCGGTGGTTGTCCTGACCTCTCTTCCTTGCCCTCCCAAATTTTTACCTCTCCTTCTTGATAGCGCCTTCTTTTTATTTACTCCTCCTATGGTACCTCTGTAGATGGGACAGTCTGCGCTTCTTGCTTGAAGAAGGTTGACTCCCATCCCACCAGGATGCTGTGGACCCGTGGTGCTGCTCTTGCTGGGACAGGACCTGGAAGGCTGCTGACATCTCGTGGGCCTTCCTTGTAACCACATCATGAAAATTCATGCTTAATAACTCACATTTCCTAATCACACGCTTTGCAGTCGCATGCTGGGTCTGGCGGATGCTCAGCCGGCCGGAAACGGAGTGGGGGTATCTTCAAAAAGGGCAAGGGCCAACACCTTGAAGCATAGGAAATTCTGGGTGGAAGGGAAATGTTTTGCCAGTAAGCGTGGTTGAGCAGCAGGACAACAGCCTGGAGGGACTGTGGGATCTCAGCCTTTGGAGAGGGCAAAATTTGAGGGACAATGCCCTTAGCAGCCTGACTGGACTTTGACATTAGCCCTGCTCTGAGCAGGATGTTGGACTGGATGACCTGCAGAGGTCCCTTCCAGCCTAAGTTTTTCTGTGATTATCTTCATCCACAAGTGATCACGGTCAGATTTGCAATTGTCCTGTAAGGCAGCCCCACTTTCAGTTTATTTTGATCACTAAACAGGAATGCGTTTGATGCTACATGGTACCAGAAGAAAATACTGCAACATATTTAAATAGAAGCTTTTCTTTCAAAGGGATAATGCGTCACTCTTGAGGACTCTTTGATTTACTACGTTTTTACGTGGCAATACTACTTCAGTATACCCCCATGTACAGATATAATACAAATATGCCACCTAGTGTCCATGGATGTGTCTTACTGTGACATTTGCTTGGTGTGAGAAGAGCCAAGTTTCCAATTTTGTGTAATCTTGCAGGAAATCTATCACTGTACAAATAAAAATCAGCCACAGTACGAATAAATGCAAGAAGTACACAGCTCAGAAGGTTTCTATAATTAATATCACTAGGTTAATACATTCTCATAGGTACTACATGTACAGAGGAAACTTTTGGTTTTATTTCTGATTGTCTGATTTGAGAAAATCACAGGTTTTTGCGTAAGTCCTTTAGAAGAATATTGCTGCTGCCTGTGAAGTTGAGTTTGACGAGAGAAAATGCTTGAATAAAAGAATAGGAAGAAATTTTTCAGATCAGTAGTTCATTTTATGGAAAATGCAGTTTCACTGTAAAGAGTGTCAGCTGGAAGAGAATATATTTTGGTGATCAGAAATTGTTTGTTTCAGCTTTTTCTGTCAAAATATTTAAATATTTTGGTTTCAAAGATCAAAGCAGCCTTGGATGTGAAGTGCCCCAGGAAGCAGCCCAGAGCAGGGCTGTTACAGCAGCTTGTCTTCTGGCACCACCGTGGCGGGAGCTGCCTGTCCCTCTCCACCGATGGACCCTGGGCAGGCAGGTCAGGTGAGGTAAAGAACTGCTTGAGGACAAAAGTTAAGGGAGAGGAGTGCTATTGCTCCAGTAATAATTAGTTTCTGCTTTCCTTGGCCCCTCTTCAGGTCTTCTCTGTATCCATACCCACATACATTCAGTGACATTAATACCTCTTCATCTCTGTCAAAAGTACATGAACTGGTGCAAGGATTTTTTTATTACAGTGTCACACTGGCAACCTAGAGTCATCATAAAACGAAGCCAAGCCTGTCAGTGTTTAAGAGGCATTTGGACAATGCCCTTAATAACATGCTTTAACTTGTTCAGCCCTGAATTGGTCAGGCAGTTGGACTAAATGATCATTGTAGGTCTGTTCCAACTGAAATATTCTATTCTATTCTGTTTATTTTGTTCTATGGAAGCACCTCTTTTTAACTGATGCATTCTCTGTTCTTTATAATATTGAGTTTCTGGCTTTCTGAACAGCAAAGTTCCTGATCAGCTTTTTAGCAGCAGCTCTTTCATTTTCATACCATTGTATTTCAGCCTATCGAAGCACTTCATCCAGCCTGACTAGAAATTGTTTTTCTAGAGCCTCATTTGGAGAAGAAAAAGCGGCATCGTTATCATTTCAGATTGACTCAAAACACAAAATGATCCTCAGTTTTTCAGTTCAACTGATGAACCAGAAAATCAATTATTCACATAATTTTTCTGACCAAGATATTTGTCCCTCATAATAAACCCCTCAGGTTCAGCCAGGTATATTAGGAAGGTCTGTCTGCAGCTGAACTGTAGACACCAGCATCAGGGTTTATAAGCAGGACCTGGCCATCCTAGAGAAACACTGAGGTTGCCAGTAAAAATATCTCTCCTAGCACACAGAATAAATACTGTAAATGGCAAAACAAGTTCTTCACATTCCATCTCATTTCTATCCTTTTAAATGCGCTCAGATGACCCAGGAGTAGCGTCTGCAGAAGTGTGGTTTTCAGAGGTGGTCCCTCTAGCTAACACAGATAGCGGTGGGTAGGAAACAATGCTTTGGTCCATGTTGGACCGTGTAGACAAGATCAGCACTGCACTAAGGCTTTAAGTGCATCATTTTGCGCCTCTGCCTTGGAGGGGTGATAATCGGTTACCTGCTGATCCTGTTCCTCATTTAAAAGGTCCCTGGCATCCCCGAAGGAGCTTGCGCTACCAATACCCTTACTCCTGCAGGCACTTGGAGGCAGGCTTGCACGTACACCTGCGCAGTCCCACTGAGCTCATTGAGCTTTTCCCTGGAGTGGTGTCGGAGTTTGCTGTCTGCAGGGTGGAGATCTGAGGATGTTGTTCAGAAATCCTTCGTCACCTGAATAAGCTTTTTTCATGCAACAGTTGGCATTGATTTGAATTGGTCTGCTCACATGAGAAAGGAGTTACTTTACCTGGGCCTGTAGCAGTAATAGACAATAATAGAGATTACAGACTTCTGTGGGTAAAAGTAGTTCTCTCCAGTATGATTAGTAAAGTAATGTTCTTAAATGCTCTTTGCATCAGCATTGTGATTTTGAGTAATATTAGCACTGGAGGAATCTTGCAAGGGCAAAATTTACTTCTATTAATGAGAGCTTATGTGGGTGAGCAGAACTTTGCAATACGCTAAGTAAAGATTGAAAATAGATTTAGAGTTCACAGTGTACATCTGCTGAGGCAGACTAGCCTGCTTTAGAGCTCAAAAACCACGTTAACCTGTAGGTCTACACAGAAAAGGGGCAAAGTCTCAGTGTCAGCATTTCAGAAATTGAATCTGATCTCCTCTGGGAATACGAGACTGGGAATACTCTCCAGGTAGTGCTGTATAACCTGGAATGAGCCAGGAATTAGATCCTGAGCAAGGACGCTCGTAATCAGGTTCTTTTTTTAACATGGGAGTTAGTCCCTGAAGACAAATTTATAGGAAACTGTTCCAGTAACTCCTCTAGCTGGCTTGCCTGCCCTGATAAAAGAGCCACGCTCCCAGCTTGCTGCCTGGAGGTGGAGGGCTCTGGCTCCATTGCTGCTAACATGGCCGTTGTTTTCTTCTCATTTGTTTAGCCAAGCTTTTTGCCTCCAAAACTTTCCTTGCACTGACGCATCAGTTCTCTGGGGCCAGAAGCAGGGCTCAGGCCCATGAAGGACCAGGCAAGCGGAGGTGATGCTTCAGGACGGCTGCTGCAGCGGTAGGGTCCTTCTGGTTTCTGTACCATAGCAGTGATCCCCCAGAGCAAAGCATGGAAAATAAACAGTAACATGTAAGCAGTAAATGCTTGCCCCAGTAAACATCTGGAAAGGCTGAATTTGTTTTACCAAGCTTCAGTCAAATAGTACAGCGAGCTCTCGCTTGGCTTCGCTGAAAAAGCTGATGCAGTAAAACACCCTGGGAGATTTCTTATTTTCCAGGGACTGACCGAACCTCCAGTAGTGCTGCTGACATCCCTCAGATATAAAGTTGGTGTTGATGTTAGAAAATCTCTGCTCATTTCATCAGTGGCTGGCAGTGGGAAACACTAGGTGGCAGCAAGAAATCTCTGGAAGTTCATCTCCCTGCATGTCAAAAGCAGACCCAGACAGCAGAAGTAATGAGAAATCTGCTTGGGCATCCTGATGGCATTTGTTCAAGGCAGATGTTTTAGCCCACTTTGTAACAGGCCTGTAGAGGGGGTTTCCATATAAAATTGGTCACGCAGCATTTGCACTCTGCTTTGGCACTAGGGCAGCGTTAGCTACTTGCATTTCCATTTAACTGTGCAATGTAGATAATCATTCAGTAGCTACATATTCTGCACATCTCCATGAAATATTTGTTCCTAGGTGTACTAATGAACTTGTTTTGGTCCTTTGTACACCAGAACAGAAACCATACTGGTTATAGGCCCATTAAATTATATTCCATATTATAACCAAACAGCCAAGTTTATTTGATCCCAGCAGAGTTTAGCTCAAGAAGAGTAGTAAGATCAGGGGGAAAATAATGTTGCCAAGCAGCTCACTTACCTGTGGAGCCAAAGCTCCAGGTGTAAATGTGTTTTTTTCTACCTCCTGCTCTGACAAGATTAGATCTGGGCTTTGGTGGCTCTCTAGGAATTTGAAAGTGCTTTGCTGCTCGCTCTTTCTTGTCTTCCCCTTCACGCAGGATCCAATTCCAATAGACAAGTGCTGTGTATTATGGGGGAACAACGCTGACTTACCTGCAGAGACTTTTAAATGCCTTTTCTGTTGTCTGTGGGATGAACTGTGTGGGCCAGGAAAAAAAATGGCATTTCAGATACAGGTCTTTGGAGAGACAAAAGTGAACAGAAGAGAAGCATTTAGGATGACCATTTCTGCTTTTTAATTACCAAGATCAGATCCAACAGGCTTTAGTTAGCTATCAAGATCACAGAGTTAAAAGAGCAAGAGATTGAATTTTACTGAATTTTACAGTTTTGTAGTCTGAACAAAACAGTAATTGCTATCTGTGTGCTAGTTTGCATTTAGTAATTCCCACAGAGCACAGCACAAATGAAGATGCTTACTGCTATGACTTATGCTTCGATGTGAAGTAGCACTTTCCAGAAGCGTTGGGATGTATAGGCATATAAAACTGGTTTAAGCACACCAGCTTGTATGAACCACTCTGGGAAAACGCTCTAGGGCAGGAGATCGGGTCTGACTCCCATCCCACACCCTGGGCTGAGGGGAGCAGCCCCATTTCTCTCTCATCAGCAGTGGCTGCATGGCCCTTCTCCTTCCTGACTTTCCATGCTCTCCAGCAAGGGTTGAAGGAAGGGGAGGGAGCAGCACTTTGTCAGGCAGATTAATTTATTAAGCGTGTCAGGGCCGATCTGCCGCTGGGGACAGAGTTCACTTGGTGATGGCGCAGCCCAGCAAATCGAATCAAATCGAGATTACCCTAGAAATATTTCAGCAGTTTCTTGTAAATGAGGTATTGTCGTGCTGTGCCAGGCACTCTGCTGCAGAGCATCCTCTGAAATCTTCTGCTTCAGTTTGTTCCCGTCGAGAAGGTGTTTGATTTGCTCTTGTTGTTTAAAAGAGTGAATAATTACAATATCAGATCAGGATGCTCCTCATGTCTTTCCTCTCACCTGCCTTGTAAATCTGACCTAACTGTCAGATTTCTGCGCAGGGGCACTCTGCTTTAAGTCCACATTTGCAGGTGAAAATCACTCAGTGGGAGTTAGTACCACTTAGGGCATTCCTATTGCTGCACTTCCCATTTAATAGCTGTCCTTGAAAAGGAAGACTAATGTTCTTCCTTGGAAGAAAGAGTGCTACAATTTACAATGCGTATGAAATTATTTTGTGTTGTTATTTTGCTAATACAAATTCCTAAATTCTCTGAAATCAGAGTGAGGTTTCAGAAGATGAAGGAGCCCATAATACTCGGAGACATCACTCAGATTAAAAAGCACACCTTATGTGTGTGTGGACAGCAACGCACAATTTTAGTGAAGTACCTTGAAACTTCCTCACTGTTTTTAAGGCCATGGGACTGAGGCATTTTTTGGCACGACACTGGCTGCAGGGTGATTTCTCATGCTGTACCTTGACGGTCCCTTCCCTGACAGTATGGCCAGCATACCGCACACATCATCCCCACCCTTCCTTGGCGTGTTAATCCCAAATATGCAGGGCTGTGATTGCAGTGACTGTCTCACTGAGTGGTACTTTACTGGGCTCATGGGAGATGAGCCCCATCGATCTGCGAAAAGCCGTTGCACAGTGCTTGGGGCTGAGGTTCTCATCAGCATCTTCTGCTCGCTGCCTTCACCTGATGATTTATGAAGTGGGAAGGTAATTCACAACCCTGTGCTGCGGCTTGCAGAGCACAGGGAGCTTCTCGAGCTGGCCTCCGTATGCTCTGAAACAGAAATGTTGACTTTGTCTTCAAACATCTGCCATTTATAAAGCCTCCTTTGCTGTGGTAAATCCCAGCAAAAAGTAATACAGTTTAAATTGTTTCTTCTAAATTATCAGACTGTCAAAATTCTCATTTTAATTGGAAGTGGGAAGATGACCGTGACCGCAGCGGAGTGACCCAAGAACCTCTGCCCTCCTAAGCAAGTGCTCCATTGCCAGAGCTGTCAGGTGAAGGCAAGTACTCCCCTAGCGTAAAATTTTATCACACTGGAATTTACTTAAGTATTTCAGAAAGCTGAATCAAACTGTAGCCAGATATCTTTCACTGAGAAAAAAGCGCCAGGATCATTAATTGGGTTAGTGCTCCATCAACCTTGCATTTGTTAATGGACATGTTTAGGACACAAGGGGACCCTCAGCCAGGGAAATATCATCTGAGCTACAAAGATGTTTTATGCTGTGGTGTGACTTTATGAATTACAGACTGTCCCTCTAGAGGCTTTTTTAATCGGCGTTGTTGGTTGAAGCAAACTATAGTCTCCATGGTGGCAGTCAGTACCCATGTACCATGTTGGTCATTACAATAAACATACCTGGTGGTGAGCGAGACTGAAATGATGGGGCACTGTCTTTACACTGCCCACCCTACTGTGGGACTCCTCTCCCCATGGATATCCCACACCGATAGGCCTTTCTGGCCTCTAGAGTAAAATCTGCAATGGTATCATGCGCCTTGGTTGTAGAAAGACTATTTTTTTAAATGCATATCAGCCCTGGGAAGACTCACACAATGTTGTGCCCCAGCGGTTCCCAGCGCTACTCATTGGTAGATGTAAAATACTGACTCTGTGCCGTAGAAGCAGTGTTGGTGGGTACCTCGGCATCAGCACTGCGTGGTAGACCCACGGCTCCCATGAAGCGTAGCGGTAGGTTATCAAAGCTGAAGTACTTGAGGAGGTGGTGGTTGAGCATTTAATTCTTGTGATTTCTCATGCCTTTGTTGAGAAAAGTGAATTTTTATTTTCCTCACAACTCACCCACATAAACCCCCAGAAAAATAACAGTCTAGCCTGCAAATATTAGAGGTAAGGACAACTGGCTGATACAATATTAAGGTTGATGACGATTGTCTTGTGGCTGCAGAGAGGGCTTCAGAAAACTCTATAGCCATTTGGCTTAGCCCCAAGCCCCTGTAGGGTCCTCTTGTTATCTCACCTCCCTGCAGTTCCTCTGCCAATGTGGGTGCTTGCACGAAGTTCAAAGCGATGGGCCGCAGAGTCAGTTCACACCTGGTTTAAGATGCATTTTTTGCAACGCATTTTGCTTAGAAAGTGGTGATGCTAGAACTGAAAGAGGCATCAGGATTGTCACCACCCCTCGCTTCATCTCCTGTTTCCTGCACCTGCAGCGTGGCTGAGGATGAGGAGCTGTAGTGCAGAAAGTGTCATTCCCACATCTCTCCCATAGCACATCAGTAATCCAGGCACAAGCCAGTTCCCAAGCCCAGATTTTGGAGGTAGCAGTTAGAGACACTGGAGCTTCATTGCTTTATATTAAGTGCCTTTAATTCTGTCATTTTTATTTGGACGTAAACCTGTTCAAGTCCCACACAGCTCTGCCTGCAGCAAACTGGTCCTGGAGCTGTGACATGTCATGAGTTTCCAGTCCATTGCTGTCTTGATATTACAAGACTAAAAAACAGAGTTGTGTTTCTTGGAGGGAAGGATTTCTGTCATCTGGCCTAAACGTCCCCAACTTTGCTTTGTGTTTTTTAGCTGCCTCTGAAGTCAGCCCAGTTGGAAAGCTCTGGGGTGCTGCCACTGCAGGGTTCCCCCATAACTGCCACAGGGTGCTGCATGGTGCAGAAACTACACCAGCAGTGACTGGACCACAGTTATACCTCAGTAAATCTNGGGGGGTGCGGGGGAAGAAAATTCTACTAGCACAGAGGCACTGGCAGATGATGTGGCTTTGAAAGAGTGAGAATAAGATACCTGGTCCTGCTGGTATTCAGCAACAGGGCTGGCCACAGGCCTTCCAAGTCAGCAATCTTTTTCTTTTCCTGCTAGAAAATGTTAATTTGACAAAATAGGAAGGTTTGACATTGATGGACAGATTTTATCCGTAATGTGGCAAAAAAACTAGTCTTTGGTGTAGTTTGATATAGCTTTTTGGCTTAGCAGTCCATTCTGTGTGCTGTCATACTGAAATGATTGCCATCAGCTTTAGGAAAATGCAGTGCTATTAAGAGGGCAGTTAAAATTCCCATAATTAAAGTTTTTGAGGAATTTCATCTTGTGGGACATTTTGCTCTCTCATTCTGTCTTGGGATGAAGGCAAATTTTGAAGTGTCCTGAGTCCTATGAAATAGAAATTCTGTGGTTTTGAGATTTCTCCATTCCTCTCCCTGTGAAGTGCTTGTATAACTCATCAGTAATAAGTACACTGCCTTTCTCCCTCAGACTAAAACTTTTAAGTCACATTTCACTCTCATTTGTTGTGTGTCTGAGAGATCTGTGTATACATATTACATATAAAATTGCACGTACCTGATGTGTTTTAAGTAGACCCAGAATAATTATTTTTGACATTTAATATTCTCTAATAGCATTTCAAATTACATGTAACAACCATGTTTGTGTATTTTTTTAAAAAAAAAAAAGAAGGTAAAGTTACTAGAATGCAGCTATTTCAGTGGAATTTTAAAACTAAATGAATGTGATTATAATGAAATGTTGCTCTTGTTGTTATGGCAACTAACTTTTAAAACTGCTGTGAAGGGTGACAGATTACACAGTGCTGTTTTGGTTAGCCTTTTTTCATAGTTTTCCATCATTTTACTTTTGAAGAATTTTAAACAGCTGGCAGTAGTGGTGGTGTTAAGCATATTACACTTCTCTCAAACCTTTAGCTGTACCTTTAATTTGATCCATAGAGTAATATATATTTTTCTAGCTGAGTAAACTTAATTTCCACATCATCAATGTAGATCATCATCATTATCTACATCTTTAAATAAGTAACATGTGGCCATGCCAGTGTTGTCCCAGCTTCTCTCCTGTCCTGTGCTGTTGCCAGTATCAGGTTAATTAATGTGATAGTATTGGATATACGCCCCTGAAGGGTGCATGTTACCAAGCTCAGCTCTCTGCTGTGCAGTGACTTTGCTGTGCGGCAGCAAAAAAATTTGGTGATGCTGATGTGTGCTCAGAAATGTGACTGCAGCATAGACAGGCATATTTCATGGGTCTCCACATAGCTGGTTTGCAGCTGCAGGAGTCTGACAGCGACTGCTCGTCCGACCTGTTCAGTCCAGCCCCTACGGACAAGGCCTGCCAAAATGCACTGCAGATCTCAAGTGGGCAGCTGCAGCGTTTTGTCAGGTAGCACTTGCAGAAGCAAGCGGGAGATACTTTTGTACAGGTGGATGCATGGGAAGGAGTCTCTGGGACCCATCCCTCCTCCAAAGGAGAAATTGTGAGAATGATTTGGGTTTTTACTCCATTGAATTTAGTAGAGAGGCAAGAGCACAGTCCTGGAGTAACACAGCTGTTGGATAGCCTAGCATTATGCTCACCCAAGCTCAACATCTCTAGTCCAATATTAAGGAAACCAGACTGGTGGGGGGGACTTCATACAGAAGAGGTTAATCAGCCTCTCTGAGGGAGGTAGTTCTGAGCTGATGTTACCCACAGTGACCTTCTCCCCTTGGAAAGCACAGTGTTACCTGCGGTAAGGTGTTGGTATGGGTATCAGTTGCCTCTTCTGTCATAACACAGAAAACAAACTGAACGCTCTGCTGCTATTAGCATCCATCAGGAGGTGAAAAACTTGTTGAATGATGGTGGACAGAGTAAAACCTGCTTTTTTGTATACAGTGATGTTGAGTCAGCTGTGGTGATGAGCACATCCCAGACGTGGCACATGATGCAGCACCCATGGGCTTGTGTCTGGGGCCTTCTGCCCTCCCAGCTAGCAAAACCACGGAGGTGGACTTGGCTGAGTTTTACCTTGGGGGTTTTCATTTATATTTAATTTCTCCTGTGCATGGGGAAGGTCCTGCCTAATAACTGTCCCAAACAAGAATTTCTGGATCTTCTAGAAAGGGATTGGAGAAATTCATGAGACAGGATCATGGCTTGCACGCTTAGACACTTCACAGCAAGGGGCAGGTGATGGTCTTGTGCTCCTTGTTTTCCCAGATGGCTCTTATGGTGTGAAGTGCACATTTGGTCCAGGGAAGAGAGATCCATACCTCCTCACCCAGCTGAGGCATCCAACACCAGTGAAATCTGCAGAACTCCTTCCCCTAGGAGGGAACTGTGGGAAGCCAGAAACGATTAATTTTTATTATTATTTTTATGGGGAGAATGAGAATATATAGCATTGGGAAGGAATTCATAACAGAAATGATATAAACTCTGAGGCTTCCAGGTGTAAACCAAGCTCTAAATTACACGCTTCAGGAAGAAATGTTCTGACATACTTTCCCTGTCTGTTTTATATTCTTCGTGACTAACTCTGAGTAATAGCTGTTTTGTAGACAGGCTGTAGATCAAAACTGGAGCAGATCCCGTAGGACGCTACTGGAGGGTGCAGAGTTCTTACCATGTATCTGATGAGTTTCTGTTGCAAAAGGCATGTTTCCAGGATAATGCTGTATGGCACAAGCACCCTAAACTTCCCGCTTAGGTTAATGTTTTGTATTACCGTGGAGAAATGAGGTGTTTGGTTGGTGTGGGTCGCTGGTGCCGGCCTGTCTGGCTGTATCTGCTCATTGCTTGCCCAGGTCAGGAGACAGCTGCCCTAATGCAGCACTTATTTCTAACTTGCACAATTTCTATCATCTCCAGTTTGGTCTCAGGGTGAAGTTTGGTGGTCCTACAGCCAGAAGCTGGGTTTTGGCATGATGCGGTTCTCAAGAGTATAAAACAGCAAATACATCCAATTACCTCCCTTGCGGTACAAGCATACTGACATAGCATAGATGTGATTACAAAGAGGAGCCTGCACTGGTGGTGGGAGCAGATGGCACCCAAAGGGATAGAGCCCTGGGGAGTTCGCTGGTGAGGAGCAGGTCTGCTGGCTGCATGGAGAGGTCACCCAACGCTAAGGCCACTGTGCCGAGACCGAGGCGGCAAGTCACCCAACTTCCTAACCCTGGGACTTTTGGGAAGCGCAATGTATGACTGAGTTCCCCAAGACACTTGCACCTACATTAGGTGGGAGAAAATGCAGAGGAGAGGGATGTGATTTCAGCACAGACCTAATCCTTAATTCTGTGTCCAAACCCTTTTTGTCCAAAAAATAGACAGGGGTCATGTGCTTTCTTTTAAATACGGTCTTTTATCTAATGTCCAAGGCTGACGCACAAGCTCATCTGCAGATGGCAATGCAGCATTGGTTGGGCACTTCTGCTATGAGCATGGGAAGCACAACCTGCCATGATGCCACCATCAAGTGGGGGAAAAAGGCGACGGAGGTACAGAAATGTTTTTCAGTCCTTTCTCATGAAGCTTCCTCATTCAGGCATAATTAAGCATTTGCTGGACCACAGTAGGGTTGTGAGGATGGCTCCGACACCATCATTTGGAAAGGTGACTCAGAGGTTAGAACTTGTTCTCCAGTGAATATTCGATGGAGAAAAACCTTAAGTGAAACAGTGGGCCAGCCTTCTTGAAAACAGCTGTCCTGGATCCCAGCTGAGCTCCCCAGTTGCTGGGCTTTCAGCTGCCATCACTTTTTCTGCGTGGCGGCATATTTACTTATCTGCGTAAAGTCAGACATTGGAGTCCATGGGCAGGTCTTTATGTCTCATCTCCTGTCTTCCCCTTTGAGCCTGGTCCTCGTGTCAGCCCTCAAGATGGCAGCTCAGGCCTAAAATTTAGCCTCACAAACAAGGGAAAGGAGTGCACCTCATGTTGGCCCCAGGCTGCTAGAAAAAGCAGGTTTTTGCTGCATGCTTGCGGCCGTCTCCAGGAGTTTGAGGATCTTCAGCTATTTTGAACTCCTCTAAGAACTTGGCTTGGTCTGAGATCTCACAGCCTCTTCTCCTGTTGAGAACAGATCAGCTGCAAACCCCTGACACCTCTTACAACCTTGGCTGCAGCTATAAAACTCTGTTACTTCCAGGGAAGGCTGGAGTTTTCCTTCTGACATGATGACAAGGATCAGTTTTTCTCCCCAGAGTAAGGCTGTTCACATTTTCTTATGCCGAGGAGTAAGATGTGGTGTCATGAACACAGCTTCAAATACTTTGAATGTCTTGCAACACAAGAAGATAAATTGCTGACACGTCCACCACTTAAACTTGTATTACTTTGACCAGCTGTGCTTTATGCACCTTTTCTTAAGAAAAAATTGGTTTTCAGATATGCATAGGCTGTGCTTTTAGTTTATGTATAATGCAAATGAGGGGAGAAGCTAGCTAGGAGCAAAATCAGAGTTTAGAGTGGCTGTTTATAAGGGCGACATTTCCTTAAAAGACTTTTTTTTTTTTTTACCCTGCACATCGCAGGGATTTTAAATCCTCATCGACTTCTGAAAACACAGCTCCAGGAGGACAAAGGGTGATATATTCTTAACGAGTGTGTAAAGTATAGTAGTTTTAAAGACAAATGCAAGGTCATATTAGGGCAAAACAGTTAATTAACCACTTCATTATTGTCAAGGTTAATACAGTATTTGAGCGCAGAAGCTGTTTTTCACCTCCTTTTGGTAACAAGGCAAGACAGCATTTCTTACAGACAGATCCATTATAGCTTATCACCAGAGGACAGACCGCTACAGAAACACCATGAAGGATGTCTACTGTCACCAGGCTCCAGAGCAAATGCCAAATCTGTCCAGAGAGCAATGGAAATGAAATGAGAACTACAGCTTCAGAGTGCCGCGCTTTAATTCACAGAGATTGTGCCCCATTGATTTTAATGTATGATGGTAATGGTAGCATAAAATTTACTGGCACTCCTTCATCTATTGTAACATTGATCCCTCCTAAATTGCAGAATGTGCTGAAAAACGGCCTTTAATAAACATGGGGTATCAACTATAGCAAATCCCATCTTTTCGTCGTGAACCCAGTGAAAGCTGCACATGCAGTAGGGCTCAATCTCTGTTTTTCATGCATGCCGGCGTGTTGTACAGGTTTCCATTACATGATCTCAATAGACAGAAACAAAGGCCTCATAAATCTTAGCCCATCAACCTTTGTGAATAATGCTTTGCTTTTAACTATCTACTCTGCCTGCAGCAACTTCGAAAATTTGTTAAGTTTAAAGATTCAGAGACCAGTAAGTGGTTAAAAAAATTAGGAAAAAATCTATAACCTATAAATAGATATATATAAAAATGGAATTCCCTCCTTATATGGAAACACAAATTGTTTTTTTCAGTTTATGAAGCATTTAAAATTGCAAAAACTAGTTCCTATGAAACTAATTAGCAGGGTAACTGTTTATATCGCTTCTGTTGTAGCCTTTTTCTGTTACATTTTCTTACAAAGTTTTTGTTTTGCTTTTTAAGTTAAAGCTAGAATTTCCCATCTTTTGTGATTCCTGCTGTTGTATTTCAGTCCCAAGAGGTTTTTCCTCTGATTGCTGATGCAGCACACAGCCTGGTGATGCAGTTAACTGGTGTCTACATTCCCAAACCGAGACCCCCACATCAGCAATTTGGTCTTTCCACTGAAGTCATACCTCTGAACCTGGGTACTTCTGGCCCTGGTGCTAACATTAGGCTTTCAGGTTTGGGAATTTGGGCCATGGTTATGGCAGTTCTCAATCTCTGGCTTCTTTCTGCAAATACTACGCTTCCCAGGAAAGCTGCGGGTGCTGGTGAGAGCCGCTGGCACACACTTTCTCTGTAGTAAATGAATGGCACAACATATGTTTCATTCTTTGTAACATCTTCTTTGATTTTATTTTTTAATTTTTGATGCTCTGTGGGCATCCTTACAGAGCAATTACTGTTACTACTCTTACAGGATGATACCTGCTTTGGGATATTAATTTGTTTTTTAAGCCTAGTAGATAGTTCTGCCCACCAGAGAGGCACCCGCTGTATTTTAGATTTGTGTATAAACTTCTTGGGTTCTATTCAGATAGCAAAACCGCATTCTTATAAATCTTCCTTCTGAAGGTATCTAAAAATCCTGCTTCCAGAGAGCATCTCCTTGGAGAGGCAGAGGGAAAACTCCTCTTTCCTATAACTGAAGAGGCTGCTCTGCTTCCAGGGGTTCACTCCGGCTCCGAGGTCCTTTTGTGCAGGCACAACGCAGGTTGCTCCAGGAAACCTCTCCTTTGTGAAGGCTAGTCCCGTGGAGAGTATTAAATTAGCATTTTACTCCTTGGCATGCATTTGCACAGGGGAAGCGGGGTGGCAGTTGGGTATTTCAATCTTGTTTTCAATTATAAGCATTTCATTGTTGAATGTTGCTGGTTTATTATGTGGTAATTAAATGTGAATGATTGCACAGTCATCCTGCCAAAGGGGCTGTAGCCGAATGAAACCAATTCTTCTTGTCTTGCTGAATGGCTTTGGAGGCAAAAGGAGTGATCTATTTGTTGTCCCTTATTTTTGCTGTCCTATTGTTTCAGTATCACTAGCTTCAAAATATCAAACTAGGCAAGTAATTATGGACATAAATCAGAGCAGGGATCAGTGTGAGGTCAGGACTGCTTTGCTTGTAGCCCGGCTTTGCTCAGCTGCCTTTTGCTGAATAACAGAGAAATACATTGTTGTTAATTTTGTGAAAAAGTGATTTTATTAGCGATGAAATGCAAATTTCAACAGTTTGAGCCCCTGTGTGCTTTCAAGCAGGGGTTGAGCAGCCTCACCGTCCCTGGAGTGGAGCCTTCTCTGTCAGTGTTGCAATGAATGAAGGGCCAGTAGCCAGGCTGGACACCACAGTCGGCATGTGATATACCATGGTTGGTGTCCAATATGCCCAGTCAGCATCCAGTCCACCACGGTTGGCATCTGATACGCTACGGTCGGTGTGCAACATAGGCAGGCTGCTGCTCACAGAGGGACGTCTGCTTGGGGTGACCACTGACTCTGTTTAAAAACTCGCCAAGTTAAATAAGATACAGCTATAGATATTTAGCCAAAGCAAATCGGCAAAGCAAATGTGTTTTCAGTAGGGCCAGGCTGATTTATGGCCCTGGCCCTTAATCTGTGCATCTTATTCTTGTGGGGTGTTCATAAGCATGAACCAGCGTTCAATGGGAGTAAACTGCTGAAAAATGGATACAACTACGTGTTACAGTCTTCAGATGGTACTAGCTAAAAATGGTTATCTTTCTTGAAGGAGAGCTGTAACCAAGCACTGTTTGCCTCCCATCCTGCCAGGAGCACCAGTATTTTGGATAGAAAGGGGTAGGTATGGGCAGGGGGTTGTGGGCAGTCAATGGGAGCAAGTTCATGTCTGTAGTGCTCCTGCACACTCATCATCCATGGCTGGGGGAACTATAGAGGACTTTGCAATATTAGGGCCACCACTGCTGCCACCACATAGCATCCATGACATGGATGTCCCAAAGCCATGGTTGTGCACAGTGGTTTTCTGGATGCTGTGTATTGTAAGAAGGAGATGTAGGTAGGTATTTTTCCCTCTTCCCCAAGTGTCTCTTACGTTGAGTTAACTTAAGAGGCAATCCCCAGTGGTAATTCTGCTACCCAGGAACATACCATTTTGTAAAAAAAAAACCCCAAAACCCCAGTGCCTACTAAACTATATGCTACTTTCCATTCCAACAGTTTGTTAAAATAACATGTAGAAGTAACTGCTGAATGGTTTTTGTTTAGCTTATCCATACCCTGTAAATCAGATTCATCCCAACAGTTTGGCTTGATGTAGACAACTGAATAATACCAAATACAAAGTAAGTAGTGATTTTAAACGTCTTCTGTTAGCTGCTGAACATCTACCTCAAACTGGGCTTTTTAAGAGTATCTTGGGGTTGCATGCCAGATCGCAGCTTATGAAGTACACCGAATTGAACCCGTCTTTGTTTATTCATTTCTGCATGTCCTATTGTAAGTATTTATTGAGATAGTTTTTCCTAGCAATGAATTATTCTGAGGTACATGACTGAAGAACATAACACATTGCTACGGGTATTTCTGGGTGAATCATAAGACTTTTTTTCTTTTCGGTGGTTTTCTTGGTCAGATATTAAAAATCAGTATTTAATCAAAGCAATTTTTTATTCCCAGACTATTGTTCGAGGAAATAAGCCTCGAAAGGATACTTCAATCAATGGCCTACTGGAGGAGTTTGACAATATCTCAGTGACACGATCCAATTCCCTGCGGAAGGAAAGTCCTCCCACCCACCACCAAGGAAACGCAAACCATGTGCCGAGGCACCAGGAGGAAAATGGTTATATCACGTATTCCCAGTACTCCAGTGAGTCAGACACTACAACAGACTATGTCGTGGAAAAATATCGAGACAAGACTCTTTACGGGGAGGAGTTAGACAGGTACTACAAAGGGAGCTGTGCCGCCAAGCAGAACGGGCACATGATGAAGGTGACTTCCCGGGACATCTATTATTCGGAAGTGACGCCCCTGCAGTCAGACCTCTCCAGGTTCCTCCCAGATTACCATGCACACCTGGAGACAAAGCCCAAATCGCTGGAATACGGTGGCCTAAAGCTGGAGTATCAGCAGATCCCCAGTGGATCCTCCCTAGACTATAGAGATCCTTTTCCTTACGCCCCGTCCCGAGCATCAGTGCAGAGCGAGTGCCCCAAGGAGAGACTGGAGTACAGCGACAGCGACTGGGGACATGGCCTGGGCAAGGACGACTACGACAAGAGGCCGAAGTCATCCTACATGGACCCAGCAAGCCCTCAGCCAGCAATGAGGCAGAGGTCCAGGTCGGGCTCTGGTCTGCAGGAGCCGGCCATGCCCTATGGAGCAAGTGCTTTTAAAGCACACCAGCAAGGACATTCCTACAGCTCCTACACCTACCCCCGCTTGTCCGAAACCGCAGCAGGCATCCCCAAGGTAATGTGACATCCCCGGTGACAGTGCTGCCAGGGCAGGGATCAACCTCTCCAGAAGGGGAGTGCAAAAAATTAAGTGCGTTCAAAAAATAAAGGGCAAGGAGCCATGCTTGGGCACATGATGCTAAATGCAGCCAATAACATCCCCGGGAGCTGCGTGGCTGCTGCTTGGCAGGTGTGAAAACCCACCGACTTTACTCAGGTATCTGAAAATGGACATCAGGGACCAGTAGGTTTAAGATATTTATTAAAGGCAGTTTTGGAGATGCCCATCTTCTGGGGGTTTTACTTGGGTTTGCCAATAACCCCAAGTTCTCTGGCAGTTTTTGTAGTGTTAGGAGTTTGTGTGCCTCTACAGATAGATCTCAGTGGGAGGTGAGAAGCTGGTCTGGTTTGTATATCAAATACTTTAATATTTGAATTTTCACTGTGCAAGGCTGAAACCTCCATGTTTTAATATTTATATTGTATTTATGCTATATTTATATTACAAGGTTTAGTAATGCTTTGCTGCTAATGAGAGTAGCGGTCTACCCCTCGCCGCTTTGTTTTTAAGCAGTGAAATTAGATCAAAGCAGCTTATCCCACCCAAGACATTTTAGATGTAGTTAAAAAACAAGATTAAGGTGCGAAAAAGCTTTCCAACCGTGATATCTACAAGCAGCTCCTCTGCACAAATTTGTGGCCTGCTCTGCCTTCTAAGTCACATGAGGAGTATTACCCATACAAGCTGTCCCTACCCTACTTGCAGTAGTTTGCTGTAACTATTTGTTCAGTTAAGAGAATAACGCTTTTCTTACATATCTCGTTACATAGCTATGATGATGACTTGCTTAAACATCTAATATTCTGCAAGATATGTCTTTTCTTCAGTGTAGATTGCATTGAGCGTTATCAAGTTCCCCTAGCAACGGGTGCTGAGATGATAGCTCATTTTTCCAGGGCTGAAACAGTCTTGGGTTCCTGTGACTTACCAAATGTGCTGAGGTAGGTAGCTTGTTAGGTGGTGAGATCCACTCTGCTGCTTAATGATGATCTGAACGGTGTGTTTTCTTACTGGCTCTGTGCACTGAGAATGTGGTCCTGTCCAGCTGCAGACCCAGAGGAAGTCCCAGGTCTCTGCAAATTCACGATAGCCCCATGCCGGAGGCATGCCTGTGTCTTGCTTGCTCAGGTTTTGGCTGCTTTGCTGATCCTGGGGTGCAGAGTTATAATCAGTGCCCAGCGGTAGAGGGAGAGCAATGCATTTTTATTCCACGTTGCATTAAAGCACAGAGCTGGGCTTTGGAGGTTGACGATAAATCGTGGGGGGAGTAGAAAAGTTAGCAGGTCTCTTTGCATGCCTTTCCCAAGCTCAGGGTGTGGTAGGAGGGATGCATGTGCGTAGTTAACTGTGTGCTAGAGTGTGGGATTAATTATGGATTCTGGAAGTTGTGAGGGAAGCCTGGAATGGGCTATCTGCCATTTCCTTCATTTAAAGCAATCATTTTGTCCGAGTTTAGAAAAGAGAAGGACAAATCCAGTAATTCATAGACTCTCTTGTGCCTGCTACTGCCAGTTTTACAGCATTTTATAGGGCAGAAGACAGGTATATTTTACAGGACTCAAAGCACTCCAGACACTTTGAAAAACATCCCATTAAAATGCAGTTAACAACTTTTATTTAAAAAAACGATGCCTTCGTGCAAGATTCATTGTGAGCTGTTGCTTTCCTCAGAGCATCAAAAACACTCCTACAGCCTTGGTGTATTGAAACTTGATGATTCACTGTGAAATGCAGGGGTTTCAATTCCAAAACCCATCCACAGCTCCTGGAAGTGAATAGCAGTTTCTTGTCTTGGATGATTGCTGAAGAGTCTTCTTTTCAAGGGGTATTATTAAGATAATGGTTCATCAAATGGGCTTACTAAATGAGAATCAGGTCTCAAATCAGTTATTTTACAAATGAGATTGGCTTTAAAGTATAATTAAAAGGGGGGAAAAAGTAAGCAGTGAAAAAGTCTGCAGGCACAAATGTATGGCTTCAAAATGTGTTGAACAAAGACGTTCATTTTCGCTTTTAAATGTGAAGAGCAGACTTACTTCAGTATTATTTGCAGGTGATAAATGTCAGATAAATCAAATGTCTGCCCTGTTTCATCATCAGTGATTTCAGAGGTATTACATCAGGAGACTTCCACTGTGCTGGGCTGGGCCACTGCCATGCAGTGGGACCACAGAGGTGTAGAAAGCCAGAGGCTCAGATTTGGTTCCCTCCAATCCACCCCTGTGTTACCCACCTGCTCTCCTATTCCTGCAGACTAACTCCGGTAACATTTGCCTGGGGTCACAGCATCTGCTGTGTTACCCTCATGACACAGAGATTACATCCCACTTTATTCAATGGAGTCTCTTCAATATTGTCACACAATGTCAAATTCGTCCTACCAGGTCTGCTTATTTTTGGACACTCTGTACTGCATGTTTTCTTTTTATCCTCCTCTTCATTGCAGGCAGCCCTCTCAACTTTTTGCACCACATGCTATTATTTCAAAGCTCCTTTCCCTGTCATTTTTCAGTGGCAGCTGTCTGTGACGCTCTCCTGTCCCTCCTCCAAGGGGCTGTGGTTTCTGGTCTCCCCTTCACTACCTCGTACTGCTGTAACATAGCAGAGGTCTGTCTCTAATCTGGCAGCTGCTCAGCCATGCCGTTTTCCTGCTGTGTTTTGCAGGCACTCTGCGCCAGGAGGATGTTTCCAGCATGGTGAAGGCAGAGCCAAGCCTTTAATATCAGAAGCCCTCTCCTTTTTAACCTGTTTTCTCATTCACGTGCCAGTAGCTTTCTGCGAGCGCTGCCTGTCAGCTCCATGCATGGAACAGGGCGTCTCAGAGATTTCTACCAGCAAAGCACCAGAGAGTAACCTTTCGCCTTGCAACCTCCGTGTGATTTACAGACCATCCCTTGCACACCTTTTACTTCGGCAAACAGAAACCTAATCGAACAGAAGTCCGTTTTACATTTACTGGGAGGTGAGCCCATCTCACCAGGGGCTTGCTGCTCCCCTAGGAGGATATGGGCTCTGGCTGCAGGGCTGTGGCTGCCATCCCTGCCGCAGTCCCACTGCAGTGTGTATGGGGACACCCGCTCGGCTGAAAGGCTGCCCGTGCAGCCTGCTTTGCAGGGAAGGTACGTACCCCTTAGGAACAAGCAGGTGTTCCCACCACCTGCGATACAAAGCGGGCATCACAGTCATCAGAGTGGAAACTCAAATGAGTTTAAGCACGGTGTTCCATCCAGCTTTTAACAACGAAAAGACCCGTCGGCTGACGTGGCCGTGTGTGGACACGGGTAATGCTGCGAGCCGGTGAAGCGACCCAGCCAGCAGCAGCAGGGTATTGCCTTGCACCGCAGCGCTGTGATGGATGTCGTGTCAGAGCTTCAGCTGCTCCTTTGACCTGATCTTGAATGACCGCAGGACTGGTTTCTTCTTTCCTTTGTAGTGTTGAAAGAAATTCCTTTCAGTAGGTAACTGCATTCAGTAGCAGAAATAGAATTATTAGTGGAATAAAGTGTGTTCGATTTTGCTGTGATGTGAAGCACTGCGTCAGGACACAGCCTCAGAGGAGAGGTTCAGCTGATTTAGACATTATAGCTCCTGATTTTTTGTAAGATTTCATGGGATTCAGGACGTGAATGGGTTTACATCATACTTCAATGCTAACCTCAAAAAGCTTTCAATAAGTCTTAGCAAGCATGCCGAACCCCTGAATTTTCATTTTGAAATTGCACTGCAGAATTTACTTTTGCCAGTGTGTTAAGCTTAGGACATGCTCAGAAATATCAGGCATGGGTGAAGCCTCAAGTAATTTATTAGTGTGGATTTATCCAGCTTGAATTTCTAGGCAAGGCTTTCCCCAGCTCAATAGTTAAAAGAAAATGGTGTATTTACAGCCAAAGCAATAATTTACGTGTCCCTACGTACACAGATATATAGGGGAGGGCTAGATTGAGTTCCCCTCCCTCCACCAAACCATCTGAGCACTTTTCCATGTTAATTAGTTTGGCAGATGTAATGTCCTTCACGAAATTCATGGTGTCTCTGACCCCCTTCTGTTTTATGTCTGCCTATCCCTGCCTGGCGGAGGAAGTGAAATTATGGCTGTAATCATGTGGATGTTTTGCTTAAACAAAACCAGCATCCTAGGAGGTGGCTGTACAACCCTGTTACACGCTCGCTGGATGCTCCATATGGCTGGTAGCTGTCAGCGTGTGAGTCGCAGACGGAAGCAGACTCCAGCTTCACGTTTCCAAGGGAAATCTCTGAGCAGCCCCTCTGGAGAGGCATTCCCTCTTCCCTGCTAAACCTCACGCAAAATGAAAAGACAGGCACACCCGGCTCACGCACGAGGTAGGAGAGCGCTGATATAATATTGCACTCAGAGGCTTTTCTCCCCACACCGAGGCGACTCCAGCTAGAAACTCCTCCTCACTGTGCAGCAGCCTACAGAGATAAATTGATGC
>VYZV01009768.1:57437-69703 GCA_013401275.1 Pandion haliaetus | reverse complement strand
TTTTTTGCAGTCTTAGCATAAAACGGTCAAATGATGTTCCACCGCAGAATTCAATTTCACAGTTCAGTTGGGTCCTTGATTACACTGCCAAATTCAGATTAATGTGCATTTAACTAACATGGATCAGGGACTCCTGGCCGGCAGCCAGCAGTAATAGTAGCAACCGTGAGCTGTGTAGAGTTTACTGCTCTGTCCACCCCTGTGCACTGCCACTGAAATTGATTGATTAAATGAACTCATTGCCGTAATTATTTGTAATTGTGCTACATCATGAGCCTGTGTCGAATCACCCCCCTGCCCCGAGATGCTCCACACGTTGTCAAGAGTCTCATATGTTGTATTGTAAATGTGGAGCTGCTCTTTTCCAGGGGGAAAAAAGGTTTTTTTTTTGGGGGTGGGGTTTTTTGTCTTAAATCTTTTTTTTTGTTTGGATAAAAGCAAACTATTATGTTTGTGAATGTGAATTATTCATTTGCTTTCAGTGTAAGAAGCTTAGAAAAGCTTGGAACAGAAAAAGAAAGAAGGAACCTGCAAATGAGCAAGGCCTCCTGTCGGGATAATTTCCTTTGCAATTGTCTCTGATTCCAGATTAAAATTAGTGGTTTCGTGACACTGCAGTTAAGTAGTGTGTCACTCTGGAAAATTATTTAAGAAACGGTAAATTGAATTAGGCTCCTTGTCATACTCCTGTATGCAGTCAGTCAAACAGCAGCTGGTAGCAGGGCAAGGCAGGAGACGGCAGGGATTTCAGGGTACCGCCACCTCTGCAAGAAGAGGTTGGGTCATCCCCAAATTGCTGGAGAAAAGACTTAAGGGCTGAGAGTCAAAACCCAGGAACTGGTATTTGAAAGGAAAGACACAAATTGGAATTTGCCAAAGGGGTACTGGTTGTGAAAGGGATGAATTCTTAGAGGAAATGGTCCAGAGAGCCTGCAGGGCACTGCGAATACAGAGCAAATACACTTTTTGGAGCATACACTTCCATTAAACAAAGATTACTGTATCTACGAACAGGTACCCAGACAGAAAAATGGACTTGAGGTGCATAAAAGATCTCATGGTTTTTCCTGGCCTCGTTTTAGTGCTGATGACAGCACAGCAGCCCAATGGTCTAAAAATCTCTTTTCAGTTACAGGGCGGCAGTGTCATGTTAAGAACGGGTACATGCGGGAGCATGCTGTGCCGGCACCTGCTGAGGACCTCTGGGCATGCCGAAAACGAGCCAAGTGGATGGACAGCAAGAAAGCTGTCTGTTCACCCGAGTTCACCGTCTGCTTTTGCATTGCAGGTGGATTATGATCGAGCGCAGCTGGTCGTTAGCCCACCGCTCTCTGGATCAGACACCTACCCCAGGGGCCCAGTAAAGCTACCTCAAAGTCAGAGTAAAGTCAGCTATTCAAGCAGCAGCTACCAGTACCCTCTGGTCTACCACAAAGCGTCCCACTATCACCAGCCGTCTCTCCAGCCCAGCTCTCCCTATATTTCCACCGCCTCCTACCCCAGCTCGCCAAGTATCACGTCAAGTGCTTATCCCCCGCCCAGCTGGGGATCCTCCTCAGACCAGCAGCCCTCCAGGGTGTCTCATGAACAGTTCAGAGCTGCCCTGCAGCTTGTGGTCAGCCCCGGCGACCCCCGGGAGTACTTGGACAACTTCATCAAGATTGGGGAGGGCTCCACAGGGATTGTCTGCATCGCCACTGAGAAGCACACGGGAAAGCAAGTCGCTGTGAAGAAAATGGATCTCAGGAAACAGCAGAGAAGAGAGCTGCTCTTTAATGAGGTACGCTGTTTTGGGTGGTGCGATGGGTTTTGCAGGCGTGTCGTGGTTTAACCCCAGTCAGCAACTGAACACCACGCAGCCGCTCACTCAACATTCTTCTCATACCTAACTCAAAAACATAGCACTATACCAGCTACTAGGAAAACAATTAACTCTATCCCAGCTGAAACCAGGACAAAGTGGTAGGTTCAAAGGGAGACGTGTGCCAAATGGCAGCCTCAAGAGCCAAATTAGTATCTTTCTAAAAGAGGCGGTGAGTCCCATGCACATCTGTGCTGTGTAAATACTGTATAACCAGACCAGTTTCAAATGAGCCACATCTCCTGGCTTTAAACCTATAATGCAGTGGAAAGTCAAGAGTAAAAAGCTAAGAAATCTATCAGCTGGTCCATGCAGCATATCAGGTGCACAGACATAGCCCGGTTGCCTTTTTCTGACTGCCTTCTTGTATCGTTTATTCTTCCAAGATGGAGGATCTAAACTAGCCGGACTATTCAAGAAGCATGTGCACCGTATTGTGGCATATACATGCTTTTTGTTTCCTCCCTCCTTCCTCTCCTAACCGTTAGCAGTCTCTTTGCTTTCTTGATGGTTACCTAGCAAAGAGCTGGCAGTGTCCTTTTCATGGAACCATCGTGTTAATTCCCACATCTCCTTTTCTGAGTGGTTGCGGTCAGTTTAGAGCCCACAGCTGCCTATGGAAGATTGTTTTCCCCATGTACATTATTTTAAATTTAAGAACACTGGTTCTCATTTGCCATTTTTCCACCCAGTTTTTTGGTGCTGCAAGTTCTTTCTGCAATACAAATAGTTTCTCCTTTTTTCCTTCTTACTCTCCCTAGTGGTGCATGTTCTCCGCTCCCTTTTCGAGATCACTTGTGAATATGCTGATCAACGCCAAAAAGATTGCAGGTCCCCAGGGAAATGTGTAGTGAGAACAAACCGATTGCTTCTATAATTTGTTTCCTGTATTTTTAACTGTAAGAGGATCTTCCCTCACCACATGACAGACTGGTTTCTTTAAAACCTTTAAAAACTTAACATTTTTTAATTAAAATACTAGTTTTTAAGAAACTTCACGCAGTTCTCCTTTGCACAGTCCATGACTATAGTGGGTATTTTGGCTTTGTTTTGCTGCTGCTGGAAGACTGCACTGAATTGTGTTGTGGTAGCTCTAACCAAGCATCTCTTGAATGGTAACATCTTGAAGCGGGTCCTACATGCTGTGCAGGACCAAGCTGCTTCCCTGACACGCTCCAGTCACTCGTGTCATCTGAAAATTTCTTTTCAGCAGTGCTGAAATTCCTCCATCTGTAATGAAGCCTTCCCTGGCTGTTGTTTTCTCTCCTGATTGCCTTTCTGACATCGCTCGGTAACATGTGGTCACGGTCGCCGCCTTGGCTGTGCTGCTGTTACTGTGGTCCCGATTCTGTACAGTCCCTTTCAGATGTGGGATTTGAGTTGTCTTATCAATATCCCCTATATTACCAGCATTCTGTTAAAATTCTGTGCAAAGTACCATTTGATGCACGATGAAGAAGACTTTGACGGGTTGAGCAATTGATCAGGTGAAAAAAAAAAATCTCTGTCATACTGAAAGCAACTGGCAATAAAAAAGCAATGAAATAAACAGTCCTGTTCCTGCAGCCTGAAAGAAAACCAATTACCTACCACTTATAATTTTACAACTAAAGATTCTTCCTTCTTCCTAATGCATTTATGATGACTGTTACTTTTATGTAAATATATTGATTTTGTTTATGTGCTGGCATAAGGATTAGGGAGGATGTGATTCATAGCAAAACCTTTACTAAGCACAAAGAGAAAAGTACAGTGAAAAAGAAGGTCAAAACAAGTGTCAGATAATACTTGTAGCAATTCACGTATCGTCCTTTCCTTCCTCACAGGTTGTAATCATGAGAGATTACCATCATGAAAACGTGGTTGACATGTACAACAGTTACCTTGTCGGAGATGAGCTGTGGGTTGTGATGGAGTTTCTGGAGGGCGGCGCTTTGACAGATATAGTGACTCACACGAGGTGGGTTGGGAACCAGCAGTGTAAAGCCCACAGCGTAAGGTGGGCAGGAGGGACCTGCCGTGGCTTTCCTTCCTGGATGCCTCCAGACTGTGCTGGGTACCTCCTGGCTCTATATATGTATCTTTATATATATATTTATTGCTGTATATTCATATATACATACAAAATACATATATAAAAACATAAAAATACATGCAATATACATACATGGAAAATATGTGTATATGTAAATTTATATATGTATGCATATAGCTATATATGTGTACACACAGACAGACACACACACAGACAGACACAGACACACTAAGCCACTGCAGATGAATTCCAGTCAGTACCAGCAGTTTTTTAAATATCTGAAAGGGCTTGCTGGTAGATGGGGATTTGCTAGCGCTTTATGAGGTAATTTAGCAGCAACGTGACTTTTATCCATTACTTCCTAAAATGGCAAAAAAAAAAATCTTTTCCCTGTTTGGTGATCTGTATTGGGTTTTTTGCTGTCATAACTACATCTTCTAAGGGTGATTTCTCTCCATACTCATAACCCATGTAACCACGCTGTCAGAAATGTTAACTGCAAACCAAGCCTAAAACATAATGGGAAAAGTGTTTTTATATCAGAATATTTGTGCTTACGGTAGAGCTTGTTCCCACATTTCAGTTAATATTATACCTTTAGAGAAGGTGATTTGCCAGCACAAAAGCTGTAGCGTATGGCACCGCTCTTCCTCTTCTGAGCGGAGACATTAGATCTTACAGCCCTCTTTACATCTGCTCTTCACTCATCTTTTCCTGATAAGCAGGATAAAATGAGATAGGGAAGAGGAATTCTTTATTTAATTTCTTCCTCTTGAATAAAAAAATAAAAATTTCCATGCCAAACCAGTGGGAGGGTATTTAGGTGAGCAAGAAGAAAAGCAAGGAATAGTAAATTAGAAAATTTGTCTTCTCTCATAGTTTAATGACGCTCAGGTCCTATCAAAAGCAGAGCTGTAGCACAGGTATTTTATTTTTCAGTGTTGCCTTATCTGATGTGCTGAAATAAATCACAATATTGCAAGTCGTTTGTTAACTACTGCTCCCCAAAATATTAAAGCTCTATCTTATGTATTTCTGACAGGAGTTTAATGGCAAACAGGGCACCGCTTCTTACGAGCTGTCATCTCTTTTTTTACTCAGAATAGTCTTTCCTTAATCTTCTGGTTTTTTTTTTTTACATTGCATGACCTTCCCCCAAAGATTTTGCTAAACTACTGCAAATGGCACACAAAGTTAAGGCAGAAATCTTCATGGGTATTTTTCTGCTCACGTAGCAGAGATGCTGGGGTCATCCAGTGATGGGGCAGTGGTACTGGGGCGCACGACCCATCCCGGCTGTTGCCATCGTGCTGTGGCAGACAGCTTCTTCCAGAATGGGGTTTTGCACACATGCACAGAAATGAGGACTCTTGCTGTTTATTTTTCTACTGAAGTACGCTGAATATTTTTATAGAAGGCATAAAAGCAAAGAAGTGCTCTCAAAGAGCTACACCCAGGGCCTGATGTTTTGGCTGCACAATTAGGAGTGTTTTTTCTCATATTTATTCCATGCCTGTTTCTATCCCAGTAGTGATTTACTCTCCTTGGCAAGCAGTGAGTTTACTGTAAATAAGGCATTTCTGTTATTTGCCAGAGGGAAGCAGGCTCACTGTAACAGGCTACATCACGCAGTACACTCTGCTTTTTTAGTGCTGCAGAGAGACTTACCCAGACCTCGTTGCAGAGTTGTTCTTCACCCCTCATCTCCCCTTTTTTTTACAGAAATAGGACCAGAGAGTTGCCGCACAGTGATGTTGCCTAAAAGATCTTCTGCCTGTCTGTATACTGATGTGAAGGGAGACTTGTACCTCTTCACTCCAGCTCCCCTTTCCTGCTGTTTTTCTTAATGCTCGGCTCATTTCTCCACCTTGCTGTTTCAGGATGAACGAGGAGCAGATCGCAACCGTCTGCCTGTCCGTCCTGAGAGCCCTGTCCTACCTGCACAACCAAGGCGTCATCCACCGCGACATCAAAAGCGACTCCATCCTTCTCACAAGCGATGGGAGGGTGAGCACCCAACATTTCCCCTGCCGTCTCTTGAGGCTGGCATGAAAATAGCTGGGCACGTTCAAAGTGACACTAACTTAAACAAATACAAGCCAGGGGCATGAAGCCAAGGGATATGACCTGTGAATAACTTGTTAGAGAGCTGAGTCAGAAAAACACAGGCCTGGCCTGGCTGGTGATTGACATCAGCGCTTGCATGCAGAGTCCTTGAGAGGGATCAGAGCCGTCAAAAGGCAGTGGCAGAAGAAACTACGCCACGTGGGTGATGGTTAGGCGACGGGAGACCTTCTTTTACACTGCACTGCTCCTACTCTGATGCCTCTGAAAAATATTTTCTTTTTACTACGTTTAGTTAGCCTTTAGTTAGCAAGCTTCTATACGTTTGCTGTTTTCCCAAGCCAGTTAGGAGGCTAACGTCAATCTCTGCAAATAGGAAGTATTCCACATTACTGCTGAAACACTCCCCTGATGGCAAGATAGGTACGCTTACAAGATGCTTGATAATACCTGTCCCACACTTCCATTTACTTGCATGGGCTGCTGCTATCAGTGAATTGATTGTTCTTTGTGTTGTTAATGAGTAGGGAGAGAGGGTGACAAAATGCTGCACATGACCTGCTCAGGCAGCAAAATAAAGTTTGCGTGCAAAAAGCCACTACTTCAGCAGTGTTTGGTCCCAAAGAAATTATTATTTGCTTACAAGGAGAAAGGTGGGTTTGGGCAGTGGTATTTCTGGGCATACACAGCCATAAAACTTGAAGCACCCAAAGGCTTAGGTAGAGGGAAGCAAATCACTCAAGTAGAAAACCCTAATTTCTGCTTGAGTTAGGCACTACTTCGCATCTCACCTTGTGGCCCCATTGGGGTAATTTGAGTAGAAACTAATGCATTCACGGCCAATGAGTCCCCTAAGCAGGGCTTTAAGGGTTGCTCCACTGGCATTACGTACCTGTCTGTCTAAAGCAAGACTTAGTGGGTTAGACTGAGCCCAAGAGCACCCAGTCGGTCTGGAACCAAATCTAGATCTCCTTCAGGAGGTAGAACTCTTGGCTTCCCAGGCCTGGTCTGATTCCGTAATCAGCCTTCATGATTTGATTCCCACTTCGCGAAGGGAGAGCGATTTTCTTCCTGCAGTGGTCACAGGCTGCTCCTGTTGATCCTGTCAGGGGAAGAAAACTCCACGTGTGTAGGAGTTTTTCAGTTGTGATTTCAATCCGTGTTGCTGAAATAGCATCTGATCTGCTCTTGGGATCTGCATACAGTGCCTCATTATACTCATTACTCCAGTACTTATTATCTGCATTGCAGATTTCTTCATGGCTGTGTTGTGCAATTACCTTTTTTTAGAAAATCGTCTTCTTTTTTATACTAGAATGAGCAATAGATATGCAAAAACTCTTGTACTCCTACAAAGAAGATTGGGCTCTGCTTCCAAAATACGCATTATTTCTTCCATTCTTCATCATGTAAACTGAAAAATACATTTAGCACAGAGAACTTGGCTATTATTGGCTTTGTTTTAGAAATACCAACAATCATTTTGTAATTCTGTTAAAAATAATACCCTTAGTTTTAAAAAAAGTAATGTCTGTACTGAATCCAAAAGAAAACAAATCAGTGCTGATAATAAAATGCTGGTCTACACAATGCAGGGATTTATGCAACTTCCCACTTCAGTTGTTCTGGGGCTGTTTGGGCTCATTTTGTATCCCCAGGCACCGCGTACGTGATCGGATACATGGCTTACCGACCTTGGACATCGGTCACTTTTGCACTGTGCGGTGTATAGCTGGCGGTCATGGGGGGTTAGGCTAATGTCCAGGAAAACCCTCTGAGAGCNCCGACACACAGACCAGCTTGTTTCGCTTGGGGATTGGAGGAATTTTCACCTTTGTGTTGTAGAGCAACAGGGGGCGGGGGTGGGGGGGAGGTGATAATTTTCCATAATTTTTGTTGCGTAAAAAAAACCCAACCTGGCATAAAAGTATGAGCAGGCACATGATGCAGCAAGAGCTGCTCTCCAGAGTGCTCATGTATCCTGTTATTTCTAGTTCAGGTCACTGCCACAGCTACTCAAGGACAGTACTGTCTTTAATTCCCAAGTTCCCAAGCAAAGGGAGCAGGTCGCCTTATCCCTTAAAACCATTTTGGAACAGTCTTGTACCCTTCCCTGCCTTCCCCAAATTAGCTCCCCCACTACCTAAAAACTACAGTTTCTTTCATGATAGTCCACAGTGTGTGGTCCTGGTCTTGGAAAAAAAAAAATATTCGCAGGGCTGTTGCTTTCTGTGAGGGTTAGATCATGCGCTCTGTGGTAAAAGAAAACAGGGTGAATGCCACTTGTTTATCTGTTTTCTGGCAAACTCACAGATTGTATACCTGATAGAAATAACAGGAGTGTTGTGTATCATCACTTGAAGTATGTATATTATTGAATATCAGTATACATACACAGACTGCAAACATGGGGTTTTAACAGATTCATTATAAAACACTGTAACTTCAGAATTTTTTGCTTTCCTTCTGTTTTTTAAATATAATACGCCATTTATCACCTCGGCATCTTTTTTGCTGCTGGAGAGGCAATGAGCAATGGTAGGCGATGTTGGTAACGAGCACCGCTCCCACTGTCTCCCACGTCTTTCCCTTGCCTTCACTTTAATGAGCCGCGTGTTCTCCAGGCTGTATTGCCGGCTGCAGCCACACTTCCAAAACTCTGCTGCTGTCCTGTCCCAGGCAAACGCTGCAGCTCGAGGTCTGTCTCGGAAGATTTGCCTTGTTATTCTTTTTCTTTCTCTTTACGTTTCAGATAAAATTGTCCGACTTTGGGTTCTGCGCCCAAGTGTCAAAGGAGGTCCCCAGGAGGAAGTCACTAGTTGGGACGCCGTATTGGATGGCGCCGGAGGTGATATCCCGCCTGCCCTACGGCACAGAGGTGAGTACAGCCCGCGTGGACCCAGAGCAGCTGTTTTCCCTCTGCCTGGTGCCTTGGTCGACCCCACCAAGCCCTGTCAGAACCGTGCAGTTCTAATGCATTTGCGCAGATATGCTAAATAGCAGCAATTAGGCTTGCCCCAGAGTGCTACATCGTGCCTTGTTTTAAAGTATTTCTCCAAGACGATGTCATTAAACAACAACTCCATTTAGCGCACTGAACGATGTAATGCTCTTACATATTTTAGCTTAGGGTGCTGTATTAAAGGAAACAGGCATCATTTTCACATCATGAAAGACTCTTTGATGATCTTTAGTATCAAGCCTGCAAGCTGGAGCTGCAGTTACAGGTGCCTACACCTGCATGTGCCAAACCAGCAGCCCATAATGCACAGCCAGGTCACATCAGCATTTGCACAGACCTGCAGGCAGGGATCCACTCTGCTTTCATCCAGCTAAAGCCTGAGATCCCCTTCCTCCAGAGTCCCAAACACAGGAGCCGGCTGGGCAGGTTGGATTACCACCCTCTGTCGTAGCATTCGTCTCCACATTGGCTCATTCCTTGCAGTCATTGCTCTCATTAGCTGAGAGGCAGGGGGGGAAGAGCAGCATATCTGTGGGAACTATTTTAAGCACTGCTGAATGGTCTGAAAAAGGCAATTCACGCATTTTTATTAGCGCCCTTCAGATGAGCCCAGAAAGGTGGGGACCCGGCAGCTCTGCAGTGCCGTACCCCATCTGTTGGGAAGCTCTGAGTCACAGCACTTCGGCACTGCCAGCTTGGGAAGAGCAATCCCCTCTCCCACGCACAGCCGTGACAGTGACTCACGCCTCCCCAGCCAGAGACGCGGCTGCAGTTTCTCCTCTGTGTGATGAGGGGAGTCGTCTTCTGCTTGATAGTGCCTATAGTAACAGCTGCAGAGAGCAAACCTGCAAGACAACTATAGATACAGATATATTTACACAGATACACACACACGCGTGTGTATATATATATATATGTATATATACACATACACACAGAGGGGGCAATGAGCCAAGGCCTGAGATGGCAGATGCTGCATCTTCACATCACGCAGCAGGGACCCATCTGGCACAGGCACAGAGAGCTCCTGCCCAAAGGGAAGAGCGCCCTGCAAGCACCGACGGTCACCCAGGATGTGCGGCATTGTGGGAGATGTTTCGGGGATAACAACATCAGCTAGTATTAGCCCATTAATAACACTGAAGGGATTATAAAGTGGCTGAACTTTGGGCTACATTAGGTTCCCTCACCAGAAGGGGTGGGGAAAAAAAAAAAGGATTTAAGCTGAAGGATAGTGTTGGCAAAAGGATACAAGCAGTATGAACTGGCCTTGGCTGTATGTGGGATGGGAATTACAGTCATCAGAGGATTGGGATTCTGGAGCAGCTCTACAGCAGGCCGGGACCAAAAAAAAAAAAAAAAGTGTTTTGTTCTGTCTTTTATTTTAAGCTGGAGCTGAATCACTTTCCAAAGGGAATGTATAAGGGGTTATCTGTGCTCACTGGAAATGGGCCTGCGTGTAGTAAGGACTTGCATTTGCCTTGGGGCCTCAAATGGCGTTCCTACAGTCTTTTAAGTTTCAGGGAAGACAGTGTAATGGATTTCACAGCAGCTGACGTACCCTGCTCGCCCACTAGCTGCACCTTTCTGCAGCATTGCAGCACCAGCCTGGGGTAAATACTCAGAGGGTGCAAATCAGTGCAGCTGAACTGCAGCACAGTAGGGTACAGCCAGCCTCTCAAACAAGCATGCCTTAGGAGTACTTCTGGTGGACACCACCTAAACCAGCTGCAGACCCAGGTTTGTAAGTTGTTTCTAATCTATTTCTTCAATGCATTTACTGCTCAGAAGAAAAAAAATTGTTGGCTGGTCAAAAAAGAAAGATTTATGGTCATGGCTCACCAGACTGTTGGCTTAGCCTGGAAACAGACAGCAGGTACAACAGCTTGAGCCGGCTCGGGGTCGCACAAACTCAGCTGTTGAGCCTGTAAGCCCCCCTCCCCCGCACTACCAGCAGTGTTTATGAATGGTCTGTGTGTTACAGGTGGATATCTGGTCCCTGGGCATCATGGTGATAGAGATGATAGACGGCGAACCTCCCTACTTCAACGAGCCGCCGCTGCAGGCCATGCGCCGAATCCGGGATAACTTACCGCCCCGGGTGAAGGACATGCACAAGGTCAGACTTCCAACAGAGGATGAGGGGCTTGCACCTACAAGCGTTTAATAAAACCATAGCCACGCCCTTCCGTGCTTAAAGGATAACTTGCATCTTTAAGGTACCACCTTGAGCAGTGGGTCCTACATAGGACACGTGTGGGGAGGATGCGAGGCCAAAGCCATCAGCAAACCTTAGCCTTTTTTTTTTTTTTTTTGTGCCCGGCCCCAGCTTTACTTTTGCAGCCAGCGACAGCGAAGGGAGCTGGGCAGAGCCTCGTGCTCCCCGCACTTCCCACCCTGCCCAAGGACCAGAGCACGTCGGCACGTCCGCCCTGCTGCCGATGGGTTGGTCCATCCATGCCCAGTGCCAAAGCCTTTGGGTACCTCCCATTTTGGGTGTGCTTCTAGAAGTCAGTCCTGAGCCCTCAGCGTATGTTAACGCTTTTCTCACCCACCGCATGCAAAGCTATGCGTTGTGTGCTCTTCTGCACCCCACTGATACCCCAATACTTTCAGCATTAACGGCACATAGAAGACACGTGGCCCTTCAGTACATCTGTTGCCATAGGACAGGTCAGTGTGTCCCTTGTCTTCCCAAGAAAAGCAGTGTGCACAGACAGACCCAGCGTAGGCTGGAAATGGGTGTCTTTGTCCGCCCCTAACACCAGTGCGATGTTGCAGGTCTCCTCAGTCCTCCGGGGCTTCTTGGACTCGATGCTGGTGCGGGAGCCCTCGCAGAGAGCCACAGCACAGGAACTGTTGAGACACCCGTTTCTCAAACTGGCTGGGCCCCCTTCTTGCATCGTGCCTCTCATGAGGCAGCACAGGCATCGCTGAAGCCGACGACTTTTCGGGAGGAGGTCGGTGCAGAGTCTGGATAACGGCCGTGCAGGAATCCCAGCGGTTGTGCAGAAGCCACAGGCAGGGACGAGCGAAACCTTGCAGAGGAAAACCAGCCCTGCAGAAATAACGCAGTGTGTAAAAACCCAAGGAGGTTCTCTCTGGGGCTGCGAGGGACCGGGGCGGGGCGATCCTGGCCACCAGCTGGGTGGCCACGCTCCACCGTGGACCATCGCTCCCCAGTGCTCTTGTCTTCTTGGCCGCGCACGCAGAAGGTGCCAAACGCAAACAAGGTTGGAAAGATAATTAGTAGAGGATAGCACAACCCGTGTGAAACACCAGAATTTTTATTGCGGGCTACAGCACTTCTATTTCAGAAGAACACTTTTCTGACAAAAAAAAAA
>VYZV01009768.1:14839-27668 GCA_013401275.1 Pandion haliaetus | reverse complement strand
AAAAAAACAACGACCAAGACTGTTGTGAATGAAGTTTGCTTTTTCCCTTAAGAGTGATTGACAGAACTTAAAAAAAATTTTAATTCATTTGTGTATCACTTACTGCACTCTGCTCTCAATTTATTTTGGTATATAAAAAGTCCTACATCTCTTAACAGTGGTAATGGAAAAATCATCTGATGATCATCAGTAAAGTTATAGCTTACCAATGCTGTAAGGTTCTTAAAACTGTTATTTAAGCAAAAAGTATACAATTAATATTTACAGAAAATACCTAACTGCTAAGTGTCTCTTCCTAAGATTTCCATCATGAAATATACCAAAAATAGTTCAAAAAGCTGAATCCAACTAATCGCAAAGCCTGAAAACCAGAACTGCATTCAGCCTGCTCTCAAATCTGGGAACAGATTTATCTCCGAGTCATTAGTGGAGGTCTTAGATTAATTACGCATACAGTTACCAAGGGCTCCAACAACTTGTCCTCCTGATGAGCTAGGAATGTGTAACACTCCAGGGACTTAGTTCACTGGGAACAAATTCAAGCCTTTTGACCAAAATAGCCCAGTGCCAAGGAGGGAACGTAAAAGAGGAAAGAATGAGCCAGATGGCAAGCCCAAAGTGAAGGGGAAACCCTGAAGGCTTACGAGACAGCATTACATAGACTCTGCTTTTATCTATTTATTTGGAAACTTTTAGGATAAATAGAAGAAACTTAAAAGAGCTATAACGCCGATCAATCCTCCAAAAAGTCTCAGTAGCTAGCACTGGCATGTGTCTCTCGTCTCTCAAGTCAATTAAGGCTGTCATCCCTAAACGTGCTGTGAATAACCCACTTTTGCAAGTGCAGCAGTGCCCTTGCTTTGCTGAGCCTGGGTGCTGGCCAGGTCTCCAATGCCAGCACATAACAAGGGAAAGAGCTGCAGTTCAGTTCAGGAGTGGAGAAGCAACACATGTGCTGTTGTGGAGTACAACTCCTGCTTCTTCACTCCTATCTTCCATCATCTGCTCTGCCAGTTATCATCACTTAGCACTCCTTCCTTCTGTTTCACCTCTCCTCCGTATAGATGGAGTTGTAGATGAGGCAGAAAGCCTTTCACTTGCACCATCTCCTGTGGTTTTAGTGATGCTGCTTCTCCAGTTATTCTAACTACAACTAGAACCAAACCTCGGACTCCCTTTTCAGTATAGCCCTCATTTAATTTAAAAAGCAACAGCAAAAAAGTATAATGCACTTTAAGTACAATCATTAAAACTCTTACAAATGTGTTTCAATTTAATAGTGTGATTAGACCTACACCAGTCACAGCTGATGAGTATAAGGAACCTTTTTATTTCCCTGATCAGGGCATTACATTTATTGAAAGAATATGAGAAAAACAACATTTTTGCTACAATGGTCATCCAAAAATATATTCAGCACAATCATTAGACATTTTTTCCATACATAAAAGCATAGTTTTAATAGAATTAATCCATGCGTTCACCTGTCAGCCTTTGACAGCATTCTTCCCTTCTCAAGAAGGGAGATCTGATACTTACCTCTCTCTTTCAGCTTTATTTTTGATAGATTTGTCTTGGCTTATGGCTTTGCTGTTCTCCATAGATATTTTAGCCTGGTTGGCACGCATTTCCTTGCTTTCCCTAGGCAGAACCAAAGAAAGTCATTAATGCCTAAGATGCAATTATTTTTGAGGTTGGTTTCCTGATACTACTCTACACTGTGGTTAATTTTGTCCCTGAAGCATTAAGGAAGAGAAAAGAACAAACCAGACAAAAATTGCCTTCCTTTGGGTAGTTTTTACACAATTTGAGCAAACATTCAGAAATCTCCATTTGTTCCAGAGAATATAATCTGAAAGATCAGTTTAAAGCATTTTTACACTTTGAATGTTACAAAAGGGTATAAAATAGTCTCTTTTCTCCCTAGTATAGCGCAGTAGAAAAACAGAAAATTAATAAATAAATAAATATCCTGTTGTTTCAAAAAGAAAAAGAGATCGTGATCCTTTGTTGGGAATAACAGCACAGATGCTGATTTTCAGAAATGACTTACGAACTGTGAGTGAGCAGAAGGCTTTTGGTCACATGTAAGCCAGCCAAGCTCCAAAAAGGGCATCCCTGAAGACTAGCTCTTGCTTTCTGCCCGCTTAGCATTCCACCTCTTGCAGCTCCTGATCTTAGTGTGTTTATTTAAGCAGGAATTATATATGGAAATTAGGCAGCGAATAACAAATTGTGAAGTCCCCAGCAGTGCATAAGCTTCTAACAGTTACCCACTGCAAATGAAGGCAGTGCCTTAGTGTCTCTTTCTGGACATGAACTTAAGTAGAGCGCTAAACCATTATTGTACTTATTAACCCAAAATTCCAAGTATTTTGTATGCACCGAAGAGGAGGGGTGTGGCACAGAACTGAGTGCTTACTTTAATGGAAAGTTGCCTCTGAATCTTTTTTAGCTTTCTTTCATCTCTAAAAGACATTAATCATTAAGCAGCATGAGAGAACTTTGTTCCACAACTTACGTTTTCCACAGTTTAAATTTTTTATTAAAGAAATGCAGTGTTTCTTTTTCTCCTCTGAGAGTTCATAAGGTGAAACATTTCCTGAATACAGATTTAAAAGCACTGGTATCACAGCAAAAATTAAGACTGGGTTCTAAAAAAATGTTGTGTCGAGAGCATATTTCATTCCACCAGTCCTTTCTCCAAATAAGAGCTTTTATTTTCTATACTGAATTTGAAGTAATTTTCAAGAAACCCCCCCATTCCCCATCCTCCTGTGCTGCTGTGGGAGAGGAGATAAGAGAAAATTGGGAGTAAAGTTAAGCCCGTGGAGAAGGGAGGGGTGGGGGGGGAAGCGTTTTAAGATTTGGTTTTATTTCTCATTATCCTACTCTGACTCGATTGGTAATAAATTAAATTAATTTTCCCCAAGTCAAGTCTGTTTTGCCTGTGACAGTAATAGGCGAGTGATGTCTCCCTGTCCTTATCTCGACCCACGAGCCCTTTGTTATATTTTCTCTCCCCCTGTCCAGCTGAGGGGGGAGCGATAGAGCGGCTTTGGTGGGCACCTGGCATCCAGGCAGGGTCAACCCACCAAATTACTGAAATAATTTATTTTTATTACTGGGCTCAAGCATATGCAAAAAGTTAAGTGTAGGTGTTCAAATGGATTTAGCCTATTTGCATCAGATACAACTTTAGAGTGAAAGAAGTTAAGAGGATTAGAGGACTACTGTGCATCTCTTCATGATTTCAAAATGAGGCTTTGGCCATGGATATGGTTGAAAAAGCCAACACATCTATATGCAACTGCTTCCCTATTCTGCGAACTATAATCTAGCTCTGAGTTGCACTGCTGTTGGGTCTGAGTGTGTCAGGTTTTCACCGCCTGCAAGAAATAAAAGGTGTTATTAACAGAAGAAATGAAAAATCTTATCTTCCTTTTAAAATCATCAAGAAGCACTTGTAGGGACCACTCCTTGTTTCTAAACAGCGCTTCTCAAAGACAGGGCCAAAGTTCTACTGTCAGTTCACTGCTCATCCACCTGGCATGGGGCTTCACTTCCGAGTCTCAAGTTCAGGCCGTGCTGCCCTGGCTGGCAGCGCTACGCCACTGTTAAAAGAATGCCCTCCCGCTCACAAGTGGCGGTGATGCCTGTAGCCAGAGTTAACAGGAGCAACAGGATGCTAGAGAAAAAAAGAATTCTGAAAAACATGGCACATGAGCTGCAAGGTTCAACTGCTGATTTCCTACTGTATTGTACTGACTGCAACTCTGAAATTTATGCAAACTGTCTTTTAAAGGGATACTTAACTTTAAGCATGTAAGTCTATCCTTGGAATTTATACATAGATTTAGATGACATTAAAGTGCATTAACATGTTATTTTATGTCGCCAGTATTGTTTGAATGGCTAGAAATCTCTTCTATTAAAAAAACCCACCACGCAATTTTTCTTTCTCTCTCATGTTTTATCTCTCTATTTTATCTGGAGGACATAATGCTTGCAAATAACAGATTCATGTTCCCAATTTCTGAAATGCTGCAAGCTCGCTACATCCAAGTCAGTCAAGCTAACCCAGTCTGGGGAGGCAGGGGGCACAGCACCCCTGGAGTTCAATAAGCTTCAGATTTTTAGTTGTATCTGCTATCTTCTGCTTTGTTTTTAAATGAGCTCAAAGCACAAACTGTAATTGCTTTTTGTACCATACATGGAGGAAAAAGTATCTACCCTACAGCAGATAACTATATCATTTTAGATCACTCAGCTTTCCTACTAGCCCTGTGTCCTCTGTTGTGATAGCTAACTCATTACCTCTGCTCACAGAGAAGGAAGCGGTGAGAACAGCATGCTGAGAGCATGGTCCACCTCCCACGTTGCTCTCAGATAGATCCTTTTTTCCCCTATGGTTACCTGAGTTGTCTCTTGGCTACTATATACACATACACAGATAAATGCATCCGTATTCCTACACACAATACATTCTATAAAAAAGTTTACAAATTATTAGGTGTAAAGTCTCTTCGGGGCATTATTATTCACGTTTCAGTATTTCACATTCCAAATTCTTCTGAAATATTCATAGATTCAGACACAGTCTTAAATTTGTTTTAAACAGGAAAGTCCCCAGTCTGTACATTTAATGGGTTACACACAAATTCCTAAATAAGCAGAAACAGGCTAAATTGCAATGAATAAAGCAGAAAGAATTTTGAAGGTTGCTATTTCTAGGACAGCTGAGAAGAATAAGTTCTCAGTATTTATCAGGATGTAGATTTTCAGGTCTGGTTTTTAGTAGCTCTGAAAATAGAACAATACATGGACTGAACACAAGTTATTTCTAATAAGAGAGCAAGATTCATTACTAAGAATATAAGAACTGTTTACAAGAAACAATATAGAGCTGTTTAACAATGTAGAGATACAGAAATTCTAAACCCAAAGACAAAAACTATGAAAAAAAAAAAATTGAACTTTGCCCTAGTATAGATATAATAGCTGGCTACAATGACAGCATTTAGCAAAGTTAAGAGAATAAGGAAATATGTATGGAAAAGAAACAAAAACTTACTTTCACAGGCTATACATTAGTAAATTATCTTGTAAGCATTGTAGTGAATTTCAAATAGGACAGAAAACAGGACTCAGAAAAAAAAAAAAAGTGATGTGATTTCTCTGGGCTGATGCAGCCAGGTATGATTTAGAGATACAGCACCAAGGACTGGACCTCCCTCTGGCTAGTATCTTTTGAATGATGCATTTTATTATAATTTAACAGGTTTTGGACTTCATTTTTGACTGGGTATGTATTGCAGGACAGCTTGAATAGATGGGTTAACACAGAGATTAACATAAAGATGAGCTCACTAAAAGCCTTTTGCTGGGACAATTCTCTGTTGGATGGAAAGCTTGCAGTGCCCAGTATGTGTTCTCTCTGATGCAAAGACAAGCTGTTTTTTCACTCAGGAATTCAAAAAATCATTTCAATTCCTTCTTCAAATGTGATTTATTTATTCCGTTTTCCCTGTGCTTTTAATGTGAAAGATGCTGAAGACAATTACATATGAATATATATGTATGTAGGTACACAGACATTTTGCATTCATATGCTTTTAGGCTTCTTTGCATAATAGATGATAGCATAAAAAGATGATTCCTCTACTTACTGCCACTGTTAACACTGTAGATACAATGTGTATTTAATTTTATTTAATTTCAAATGGGCAGGATGGTTAATTACAAAAGCAACAAGACAGCAGTGTCATGCAATATCTTCTGTACTCCCAGTGATTACAACAGGGTATTGTATGAAGACAAATACGTCAGTCTAACGTAGCTTACCCTGCTACCTGTTGTTTTTATGATCTTAATTTTCATGGATCTTTCTTATAATCACCAGTGCTATAAACACAGGTATCCGCAACTGCTAGCAACTCCAAAGGATATTTCCATATTTGATACTTCTCAGTTTCCAGCCTCTGAATGGAAGTTCCTGGGTAAAGTCTAAGCATCCACAGTTGATCAAACTACCGCCGCTTCATCGCATCTGCTGCCTTTAATGGAGTTCAGATAATCTAAACCAGTTAAGAAGCCCATTCCTGCATCTATCTAAACCTTGTATGATCACTTCTTTTACTTCTACCATGCATACAACCCAGTATCTTTGACAGCAGCATAGAAGAAACTAGAAACTAGCAGTACACAAGAAACTAAACCTTTATACCAAGCAGACATAAACCAAGACCTCGTTATCAGGTAGCACTGCCCCACTCACCTGTCATGTGAAAATTTTAGCTGCTGGGTTTGTTGTTCATGAGCATTAATCAGCAGTTTCTTCAGTAGTTCACACTGTTGGTTCAAGTGTAAATCACGGATTTCTTGCTCTTCAGCACTGTGCGTATTGATCATCTCAGACCACTCTTTAGTGTGCTGTGCTACAATCTCTTTGACCTGTAGAGAAATAACAGCAGCTTTGCCAGAGGTTCTCAGATAGATCAACTATTACTGCTGCTGAAGATGATGTAAAGACAATCGTAAAAAAAGATTACAAAGAATGCAGCTACACTGTGAAAAATGAACTTGCTTCACAGAGCAACAAAGCCACCGAGGACAATACTGTGTATTATAAAAACAGATGTATGCCAGCCCCTACTATTAGGACTCTATTATCTAAAGAACCCTGAATAAATTGGCTGCATTTATGCTCTTGACTGTACTACTGTTATTTTAAAACCTTCTCCAACACTGAGTTAATAATAAAATGGTTTCACATTTTTGATTGCCAAGAAAAAAATATATATTAAAAGTATTGAAATTAACAATGGAAAAAACCTAGTAAGTGGGATTTCTCTGAGGGCTTAAATACGGACTTTGATTTTTGGAGACAGTTTTAAGAACACAGTCAGTTTAGAGAGAAATCCTGTGTTTAATACAACCTGAATCTGAAGATGTTTGCTTTATATTAATTATATTCATTAAGTCAGTTTTACAAACACAGTCAGTTTAAAGAGAAATCCTGTATTTAATACAACCTGAATCTGAAGATCTTTGCTTTATATTCATTAAGTCAGCAGAGAATCTGACAAGTATTCTTCTCTTGCTTATCTCCCAAGACTCACAAGAATAATGAGATTAAAGTTTTGGAAAGTTCCCAAGAGACAATATGAAGAAGTCTAAATCACCAGAGTTGTTGGTATAATAATATATTGCACTCAATGATTTCTAAAAGAAGCTAATAGATATATTTTATTACCCTTTAATAATTATCTTTGGGTATTTTGACAAGCTATGCTACTTTTCCACAAATGGTATACAAAATATACCTCACAATAACCTGTTTTCAGCTAGTCATTTCAACTGCTACTACGGTAACTAATAGCATCTGGGTCATCTTCTATCAAAGCTAAACCTTATTCTTCAAATGAAAAATCGCCACCATATTGCTCAGAAAGTGAGAGACCGATGCCAGTATTTTAGGTGTGGGCCCACATGTGGGCTCTGCATAATGCGGAACAGACTCTCCTACACACGCTGATGATGGTGAAAGAAGAAGGGACCTTAACAGCCCCAGCCTCCATTGTGCCCTGGAGAGGCTCCTCTGAAGCCCCTCCTAAACAAAGCTCACGTTGTGTAACAAAGCTGGACTCCTAATGCAAAAAGAAGTAAGTAATTTTGTAACACATCAGAGTGACTACCACTACCTGAAACCCAGACTTGCATTTAACTACAGTTAAATAGTGGTCCTGTATTAAAACAGATAGGACTGAAGGCAGAAGCAGCTGATAGAGAGCTACCTGGAGTTTTCTGCAGCTGTCAAAACCCAACAAAAGCACTTTGAGGCAGGAGATTGGTACAAGTAATACAGGCCTAATTAATCAGGGTGTTTAAGAGTGAGTGTACTTCCAGCAAAAAGAGCCATGCTTATTTTTGTGCATGTGGGTAGGCGTACTACTAAGCCAGAGCCTATCAGTGATTTAGTGATAAATACACCGAAAGATGTGGAGCAGTTAGTCGAGTAGTATCTTTAATAAGATGTTCATAAGGCAGTACTGCCTTCAGAGCCACAAAAACATGAGGATTCAGTTTTAAGATGGGTCAAAATAAATGCTTGGATGTTGTTAAGGAAGAGAGACTCATTCTTCAGATGGGAGTTTTTGAAAGGTTGAGGGGCAGACACTCCAGCTCATCTCCAGCACCCACCTAAAGCACTTAAGTTAGGACCAAGTTTAGTCCACGCTCCTTGTACTGCTGATGCGAAAAGGTGGCCAGTTTCAAAGGAGGATTTATCACACCTCAACACTGTCTGGAGATGTTTCTCTTCTATCCACAGGGCCTCAAGCAACTAGACACTTCAGTTAGGTTGCACGAAATCTCCTCTCAATGGTGACCTCATTTGGCTTATCAACCCCCAAGGAGACCTAGAGGGGACTTCAGGGGAGCTCGAAGTAAGTCATGGCTGAAGTTCTCAGGAAAACCCACTCCATATTTATTTATTTTCAATGCAGAGTTTCCAGATGGAGTCACCTCCATCCATGATTTGAAGAAAAAAGGTACAGGTAGATCCAAAAGTCCAGAGTAACTGGGTCTAACCGGGACCACAGCAGAAGGAGGACCACATACTCAGAAAACTTTTATGGTCACAATATTAGAAAGTATTAATGTTTAAAAAAAACAACAGCTATTAAATGACCCAGGAAGCAGGCAGAGCCAGCAGCAAAACACACCATACCACACATCTTGGCACAGGAGCCAACACATGGTTCCTTACACAGATCTGTGACTCAGATTGCCAGCCTGCAGAGAATGCTCTGACTGGACTCTGCTGCCTTTCAAGTATCAATAAAATTGTAGCAGGAACTGTGACCGAGCTGGCCAAGTATCCTCCTCCACCTCTTGCTGCTGTGTGACTCTTCCACATAGTCTGCCGCTTAGGTCTGGGTTTCAGACTAATTTGCAGTATTAGCAAGTGCAGGGGATATTACCATATGAGTTCTGATTCCTAGTCACACCAAGAACGTTTTACATTGCCCTAAAAGAACAGACAGGCATTCCAGTAAACAAAAAAGAGTATGCTTTTATTTAAAGCCTCCTTACGCTGTAGAGAAAATGCAAAACAATCTTTACTTAAAAAAAGAATCATTACTTAATAAGTGAAACAAATAAGTGTACAGTGGAAGCCACGGTGAAAACAAGTATTTCATGACTTAACTGCAAAGACTGTTTACAAAGCCCCAACAAATGCAGAGAAACAAAGACTTAAGGGCCCACTGAAAATGAATAACGTGATCATTGTTTTTAAATGGTTAATATTATACACTACAGAGGAACACGAAGACAGGAATCCTACATCTCAGGTATACTGATATAGAATCACAGAATCATAGCGTATCTCAACTTGGAAGGGACCTGTAAGGATCATCGAGTCCACCTCCCGAAGAAGAAACCTGCAAGGAGACTTAAGCGTGGCAGTACTTTAAGTATTTAATCTGAGAAGGTAGGAAATAAGAATAATAAAAAAATTGCCTGTGTTCATGGACAGATGTGCTACTAATTTCAAAATCAGCATGCAGTCTAAGAAGCAGGTACAGCTCCTTGTAAAACAAGTTTTTCTCTGGGGGTAGGAGAGAAAGGGAAGATTCCTTTTCTTAAATACCCTGCAAACTCCAAGTCTCATTTCAGGTACAGCAAGATAGAACCTGGTGAGAAGGGTGTAAGGGATTTGCCAACCACCAGTTATGAGACTTGAAATACCCAACTTGACTCAGATTCAGACAACCTTAGAACTCAAGACCATTAAATCATCTGAAATCCAATTTTGCTGCAGATCTGTGATACACTTCAAAGGTCAGATGTAGTAAATTCAGTGTACATCCCTGCTCTTCTCCAATTTATTAGCATCATAGTTAAAAGGACTATTTCATTTGCACTGGGCTGTGCTCTTGTCCTACTTTCCACTATTAAGGTAGTGTTGCTTATCCAAGAGGATAAGAAAAACAACCATTAGCTAACTTCTCTCTTTCCTGTTCCACAGACTATGTTTGCAATCCTGTCCTTTAATCTGTTCCTACATTAGGCCTAAGAGACTAATTAAAACATTGAAAAGGAACTTTATTTTGCACAGCATATATGCAAAATGTTTGTTTAGTCACTAAGTTCAAGAAGGAATAATCTTTGAAGTAATCTTTCCTTTTTTGCTTTTCATCCTCTGCCCGCTTTTTATTGGGACCTACTTTTCTAATGTAGGGGAGTAATTTGCATCTGCTGCGTTAATTGTGTGTGAAGTACACACTGGGACATTCAGATCTGATTTAAATATTTTATGCCAAACTTGGGCTGGATGTTTCCTCTTTGGTGCTAAAAGTGTACATGCACATTGTGACACAGCGCTGCACAGGAGGACATGAGCTGTAATTAAAGCTGAATTACAGTACAATCTGATACCAAAATTAGTGGGCCAAATGCTGAGAAATGCTGAGAAATGCTGAACAACTGTTAGTTAATCAAACTCCCACTGTATCAGCGTAATGCATTCAGCACCTCAGAATTTAATCTAAGTTAATTGCACCTACCTTCATCTAGGAGAAAAGTTAATTTCCCTATGGTCCTGAGCACTGTTTTCCAACCTATTGCTTGCAAACCTTTGAATGATCTCCAGTAGTAATTCAAGGGCCCGCACACAGCAATTGAAACAAAAGAAGTCTGTGAGAATACTAAGATTGGTACATAATCTGGACAATTTTGACGGAACCACAGTGAGCAAGATACTGAAAAATCACTGACCTAGAGAAAACCACGGAGGTAGACGACTTGCAGAGGAGTTCTTCCAGAATTATCCAACCCACAGAGGCTTGGCATTTCAAAGGAGCTTACATTTAAGTCTCCTTTGAAAACGTCATCCTAAAACCTGACATGGGAGTGGACAAAATCAATCTATTTTCCAGGTATGGATTAAATTGAAGGGAACCAGTTTGAAAGCAGGATTTTAAAAGGAACAGAGCTCAGAAACTGCATACATTTGTGGAAAGGGAAAACATGAGTCACATCTATTGGATTTGGAAGATTGATGAACACTTGGATGTCCCTTGTGTACAAATCACACCTCAACTCCAGACTGTGAATGACACAGGTGAGACGCAGAGATCACAGCAAAGAATTTACTACACAATATAACTTCAAATGAGTTTTGGAGCTTATTGCTGGATGATGATAGGCAGCTACTGCTCCTCAGAGGGTTTATTTCACTAAGAAATGAATTAATTATCTTTTAAGTTGTCAACAAATTTGCTTTTATTTAAGGAAATGGTTCTGGACTTCTCATAGGAGAAGGAGATAGGGAGATAAGACAGTACGCTAGGTTTTACTCCTGTGGATTTTCCTGCATCTTTGGCTGAGCAGGCAGCAACAAGAAAGAAACCTTGTTTAGAAAAACAGGATCTTCTCCACATGAAATAATAATACCAAAGAAAAAAATTAGGAGGAGAAAATATGTAAATGACCTTATTCTAGTCTCAAAGATGTGGCTGCTTTTGTTTGTATTTTCTATACTAGTCTGATTCTTTTCACAGCTTTCAGCCTTTACAGTAACTCTCCTGTACTGCGGTCAGCCTCCTGTACTTTTCTTCCTCCAGATCATTTTGTACATGGATGTGTCTTCTAGTGTACCTGCCACCCCCTAGTTTGGTTATCTTTCAGAAACTTGAAAGCATGTTAACAGGTGGTAGATAAAACTTAAAAAAAGTCAATGGGTGTAGTAGCGGTATAGAAGTATAGAGGAAGCAGCTCTAAGCAACTCACTGTGAGCCATGAATCACAGCTTGAGAATAGCTTTTTCAAATGAACTGAGGTTGAGTCTCAGAGCACTTTTATTCTCTAGCACGTTGGAGAAAACAATGCAAGTAAGCAATGGAGAAAAAAATATTAGAAATAAGAAGACACTTGGTTCAAGAACAACTTGGACTCCTCCTTCCCCAAGAGACAGACTAGCAAGTGTTGTCCATGGTGACAATGAGGGAAAACGAAAAAGAAACTTCTTTATGTATATATTTTGAGAAAGTATTTAGCATCCAAATTTCACACGGAATATATTAATCTCTTTGTTTAGCTAGAATTGTCACAAATGACCAGTTTAGTTTAACGAGGCATGAATATGGCACTTTCTTCAATAATTTTAAAAGAGCAGGAAATTGACGTTGCTTTTAAAAATTTTTTAGAAAACACTTTTAGATAGTCAATTACTCCCATTCTTTTCAACATGTTATTATTGCTGAAAATCATTGATATGCTTCCAAGAAAATTAACTACCACTTGGGTCTCAAAATCTCTCTTTCATATGTTGCATGTGTTAAAATTGGCTGTTTGCTTACCTTAGATTTGTGATCTGATGTTAGTGCCTGAATTTTAATTTCCGTTTCTTTCTTCAATTCAAGACAGTTACTTCCTCTAAAAAAAGCAAAATTGCAAATGTGTTGCACAAGTTAAACATCTTCCCATTGAGTCAGCTCTTACTAATTAAAACGTTAATCAAAGTTGAAGTGCTGCAGCGTATTGGAATGAAATTATTTCTTCTGGCAATTTATTCACAACTTACAAAATATTGTTGGATTAATGATCATTCAGTTCAAACACCATACGATTAATTCTAATTTGGCCCAGCAATTATTCTGTTGCTGACGATATGTCAAGCATCTCCATTTATGGTACTTGGTTCCTTTTCCAGGCTTAAAATACCTTGCCAACAGAAACCAGTTTCTGCCTGAAAACTTACAGGCATACTCACTGCCTTGCCATGACTTTAACCTCTGTTTTAAAAGTGATTTTTGCTACTTTT